>JAVSBS010022936.1:0-47057 GCA_033124195.1 Coracias cyanogaster | reverse complement strand
TGTTTCTCATCTCTCAATGCCCATCTTGGACACTGCTGATAATGTCATTCAATAATGTCGTACCCTAACCAGAAGGAAAACTAAGCAAACTTTTCTTCCAAGACTACAAATACTTCAAAAAGTGCTTCCACTTTTCCTATGATTTCAACAAGACTCAAGGAAAAAACACTTGCTCTCACCTCATGAAAGCAGATATTCCTGCTTTCAAATTTAACAAACGGATCAGACAGCATCAATGTACTTTGTAATACTAAAGAGCTTTCCAAGACATGAGCAAGTATGTACAGAAACACATTTACAAAGAATTAAATTCACCTGTGTTATTTGTAATTGTTGAAATGAAACTGAGTCACCTTCGGTAATGTCATACCTTAAATAGTGTACAATAGTTATCACTGAAGCAAACAAAACTTGTTTTTGTTAGAACATTCAGCTTAATTGGTTAACTTTTCCAGCACTGGAGTTGTATCCTGCACTCCCTGACACTAATAGCAAGAATTTTGTTTCATTTGAAGCATAATTGTTTATTCATGAGAAATACCATGATTTTCCTATCTGCAAAAGAAACAGGTTTTGAACTTCATCTGGAGAAACAGACAAATGTTTTCAAATTTTTTTTCATCCACTATTAGTTAAGTCTATATAAATTTTTTATTTGTTTGGAATCTGGATTAAGCTTTTAGAGCTTCATTTCAATGCTATTGTTAGTGTTTTATGATTTAATAATCAAGAACTGGAAACTGTTCAAGTAGCCCTTTTCTTCTCAGGAATCATCAAGACATCCAGAAACTGGGCTTGAATTTAACTTTCATTTAAATTCCAGCCTATTCATACAGTTTCTACTTTTTCTATTTTTGCAAAGTTCAAAATCCACATGAAATGTTTCAAATTGAGGCAGATAATGGGAGACAGTGTTTACGTCAGATTTCTCATAAAAATCTTACCAGTTCTGAAAGATCTGCTTCATTTAACTCATTGGTAATTTTTGCAGCTGGGTTGTTGTGAAAGCTTTTACACAATCCTATATCTGAAAAGAAAAAAATAATCCCTTTTATTTATTGAATGTTTATTTATTTTATTTTTCAAACAAAAACCTGCTATGTGTTTCAGGATTTTGAAAAATTTTTTCTCTCTTTACATACAATACAGTGTTTCTCCCCCAAAGATGTATGCTTCTCATTGGGGCATAGTAAGGACTAATCAATGAGACAAGTGAGCACAGTGAGTCATCTGGGGTTTAAAACTGCCTACAGATATACTAACTCAGAGTGAGTTATGTATTGAAATATCCATTCTACTAAAGATCTGCCAAAGTGAATGCTGGATAATGGAAATTACCAATCCTTATTCCATATAACAGGATTGGGGCCAAATTTATGATGCCCAGTTGGATTTTAATGCCATTCATTCATAAAATCAAACTATTCTAATAATTATCACTCAAATTAGAAAGCAAGAGTATTACAACTTTTTTTAGAAAAGGTAAGCCTAATATGATAGATTTTAGATGTTCATACAACCTTCTATTTTTTTGCAATCATTTTAAGATCTCTTTGAGGAACAACACAAAGTTTACTTTTGACAAGTAACTGGGACTATTATTTGCAAAAAAATGTGTGAAATAGGACAATGTTTCCAAGATTGGCTATGAGAAACTCTACAGAACTTGCACTGTGCACAACGTCTATGCCTTGTTGAAGATACCTGACATAAGAATTTTGTATTTTGGATTTTTTAAGACATGCTTCAGCTATGAAAAAAATTGTGATGGTTAGATACCGAGTTATGTTGGAACTCTGAGACTCTTTAAAGAGACTCCGAACATTTTAGGCTGAGACAACTTCCTTTTCCCCTCCAAACAAAGTTGAATGTTGCCGCTTGATCTCATCTATAAAATGAATGTCGTATTTGTTATCATATTAAAAGTCATGTGATTCTTTTTTTTTGGGGGGGAAGATTTTGATTAGGTAGGTATTTTAATGTGTGACTGATGGAATAAATTACTGAACTTCAATTAAAAAGAGATGTACCAAAACCATGTAGAACTTTAGAAAAGTATCTACTGAAAAAAGCCTTGGGCTTCATGTTTGGGAAACAGTCATATAACTTCACTGCAGCAGTGAGGGAAATAGGGGAAAAAAAAAAAAAAAAGCTATATTCCAAAAACCCTGATTCTAATATATATAATTTGATCCTATATTAATCTCAGTAAAGCCTCATAGACACCCGTTTATACATAGTATAATATATACATAGTAAATCCACTGAGTGTTATTTCTTTAATCCACTTTTGGTGTAAGTTCTCTCTTAATTTTAGACTAGTACAGTTTTTCTACAAGAGTTTTAACTTGTCAGCAAATGAAGAGAGCTTTTCCATCCCTTTCTGAAATCTTTTTTGCACTTGTCTCCCTCTGCTTTGTATCTGAGATGAAATAATTTTTTCCTCTAATATGCTCTGAGGTTTTTAACAGTGAGCTGCAAGAGTAAGCACTATAATTCTTCATTATCATCAGAATTCAAAACTGGGTACATTTCCGACAGCTAGTCAGTGAGCAGTTCTGGCATGCATTGTACAGGGTGGCCCCACACATTTCATTTAAAGAGTCAAAATTTGACTGCAATTATTTTTTTTTTTTTTTTGTCCTTGAAGGAAAAGACAGTACCATCTGGTCTTTCTACAAAACTCCTGGTTTAGGTACTCTCAGATTTCTGAAAATAAGGATAAAAAGGATTAAATCGAGTAGCCATCTAAGATTAAATTCAAGCCTCTATAAAGCAGAAGTGCAAGAAGCATCCCTTGTTTTACATCTATTTAAAGTTCTCAAAATGTAGCAATAGCAGGACTTAATGCATAGAGCTTATACAGCTCCTAGATAAAAGTGAATTTCACCATCTGTGGGAACCTATGTTTCTCAACTATTACATATCAATGTGGAGACAAATTTAGTACAGATCTTGAATAGCAATGATAGCTGAGAAAAAGAATGAGATAAATGAGCGATGGCTTCACCATCAGCCAAGAAAAAGGTGCATGGAGGGTGGGTGGTCGGTCAAGGCCTGGGTCTAGTTTCGTGGTGAGGAAGTCCTGTTAAAAGAACCGCCACTGACAGCTGGAAAAATACAAATTACATCAATGTTTTAAAAACCCAACTTGTTACTGTGGAAAGTGTCTACGGTGCCATAGGTGTATGTTGTTTTCCCTGGCAATATGGAAGGGCCAGCATGAAGCTACTGTAGCCATGAGGGTTGGGTGACAGGACTGAGCTGCCTTGTGAGGACAGGGTAAGTGGAAACTTTATTCCTTCTCCCTCCCCCTTATTTTCTTGGTGTCTCATCCTGGTTGTTTTTTTACAGTTTCTGTTTCAATAAATCCTGCCTCTAATCTTTAAAAAGAGGTTTTGCGGCAAAACTTGCAAGCAGACTGACTCAAGGCTTCTGAGGGGTGGCCTATGCAGAGCTGACCCTGGCCATGGCTGCCAGGAAGGGAGGACAACATGGGTGCTTCTTAAATTATAGCCTGGGTGATAGCGAGAGGACATCCCTGCTGCCCCCATCAGTGGGAGCTACTGGGGCCTTCAGATGACCACTGAGGGCTCTGGGTCTCTGTGGTGGGGCTGGAGCCCGAGATGCTGCCAGCCCTGCTCTGCAGACCCTGCACTAGGCTGGGTCTGGAAACCACCATCAGGGTGGCTCGCCTCATGCCAGGAAGGTGTTTGGTTTTGCAGCCTCCTCCCTTCTATCTCCCCATTTCTCCTCTGTTAATTGGGGGAAAACTGACAGAAAGGAGAGGGTGAAATAATATTGGTGTCTGATGGCGATTCCCTCACTTTGTGGATCTCAAGCATGTGGTAGTTGATGGAGGATAATATAGTTGATCCTGGTTCTCCTCAGCAGAGCTCACACTCTACCAACAATGCTTTCTGGACCATAAGAGATAAATGGATAAATTGCTTTAATTGCAATGCAAGTATATTGCAAATGTTAACTAACTTTCTGAATATCGCACAACTCACACCTTGAGACTTCAAATAAGGAGAGATGCTGGTTTTAATTGTAAGAAAGAGCCAAATTCAACATAGAGTCCATCGTGACAGTGTTGCAAGCATTAATATTTTCTTAAATAGCAGTAAATTTATCATATATTCCCTGTCTGAGGTTGGATAAAACTCAATTTTTTTTTATCCAGACGCTCATTATAATTGCATATATTAAATTATAATTTCAAGGAAAGTACAGTTAATGTAAGTCAAACCAAAACAAAGTCTAAAAAAAGTCTTACATAGGGTGCAAAAGAACAATTGAAACATTCCTTAAAAACCAGCTTTTGTGTTCAGAAAATGATAAAAGTACCTGTTGGTGGCAAAAGCATTTTTAAAAAAATGCAGATTTTAAAATGGTACTTTAAAGGCAAGAAGGAACACTTAATATGAATGCTGTTCTAGCTCTTTGAAAGACAAATATTACTCATGAAAGAAAGCAGATCATTTATAATTCTAGAGAAGAAGGAATTTTACATATAAAATAGTATTTTAGCTAGACTTTGGCATTACTATGTTATGTTAAATTATCAAAATCCTTAAAATATTGATGATTAAAAAAAAATTAACCTATGCACTTTTTCATATACATGAGTCACACTCATGTTTTTTGTCTTTTGTGCACATAATTTTGAGTAGCTATAAACATTTGTGATTTATATAAGGAGTAACTTGCATTCTTTTTCTTTTCACCATAATATATATATTTATTTTTTTAAAACTATGCTTTCAAAATTTTTTCTATGTTTTACCCTAGTTTTGCTCAAAGTATCTTTTCTCTGCAGTTGCTCAGTGTTCTATTTAGCCATTTAATAAAAAGCACGGAGCTAAGATTCTTGCACTGTAAGAATATTAGACTTTAAACAAATATCTTTATCACAATTTTGCAGTCAGTGTTCAACTAAATGAATGGATATTTGATCCTATGTTAAATTAAAAAATATTTGTAAGAACCTTTATCGTGAATTCCCTTTTCTTTCCCAAGTGCCATGAAAAGTAATTCAGATTTTAAAAGAGCCTATTCTATCAGGAAAAAGAGTATGAAAAATATTATGCAAATACAATCATAAATATGAATCTTCTCTAGTGCTTCCAGTTCAGATGCTTGTGATCTTAGCTGCTGAGGGAAAAAAATACAACCTGTGTGTAACCTTAGCTGTCTTCTTTATTTTAATTGCAGAATCATTTTGGTTGGAAGTTCTCATGAGCTGCAGATCCATAGGTTCCAGAGGTTATCCCAAAGATCCAAATGATGGGTGGAAGGATTCACTTGTACGCTTCTTATGTAAACCTTACAATTCTGCATGCGTGAGTTTGCATCTTCTCCATGCCTGAAACAAATGTTAGTGACAGATAAGTCCAATGGGCTCTGATGTTAAAAGCTCTAGAATACAAACTCTTCTATTCTTAATTTTCCTCCTCCTTGTCACAGCTTGAAGTATTTTCTCAGTCATCAGGAGGAGGTGATTCCACTGGGAACAGCTTCTTGTGAAAGTGTTGATACGCTGACTGTGAACGTGACTTCTCTGAGATGTTATTAAGCATCCATATGTAATTTACTTCATTCTTCTTGAAGCTCAATCCACAGTGTCTGACACACACTGCAGTTCTGTGGTGAAAGCTGTTATTACCAAAATCTTATTCTTTTATTATTGTCGAATAAAGAGGTATCTTATGAACTTTTCATGTGTATATTGCATTAAATGGTGATCTGAAACATTGCAGATCACAAATCATCTGGATTTCTTGTGTTCCAGAGTTATCTTGACCAAGAGCAGCCTGTAAGCTGCCTAAATAATCTAGACATTTTACTGTATATAAACCTCACAGACATTGACGTTGTGCTACCTTAGTTTATATATCTATATATGGATAAATTTGTGTCATATGTGGTTTGAGTTTAGTCTTACATTTATTTACCAGATTGCTACAAACATAAACATATAACTTTGATTTGGATCTATCATCTTGGATTAACTTCCATGCCTTTCTCAGGGTATAAGCCTTTGTGATTCTTAAAGCTCTTGTGAGCTTTCTCTTAATGTTTTTATGAAAGTAGACTGACAGTACCTCCTAATCTCTTAAAAAAATAGTGAGCCAGAAATATGCATTTAAAACTTTGACAGAATTACCTTGCTTTCTCTCAATTGCTCCCTCTCCAAAATTCAACACGGAGAAAAAAAAGCCATGAAGGTGTCTTTTTTCTACTAGGAGCCCCTGTCTCCTTTTAGCAAAGGGTGTCCCATCATTTGCTCGTGCTCTTTGTGAGAAAAGTCCTTTAGGTCGTGACCAATTTATTATCCTGAGTGAGTCACTCTAAAGCGGATAGAAGATGCTGTTGCAGTAACAGCTCCACAGCCCAGCTTTATAAGATGTGTTGTGGGTAGTTTATACAAACTGCCCCTACTTAGCTTGTTCCAGTCCACGGAGAGGAAATTCTTGTCCCTCTCAGGCTTAGACTTGCTTTTAAAATGCAGTTGGTAAGTCTTCACACATCCTCAGTAGAAGCTCTGGCCTTGTTTCCCATAAATAAGGATCATCATTCAGATTATATCTGTGGTCGAGAGCACAATTCTTCATTGCCTTTTCTTCACTCGGCACATTGCTTTCTGAGTCACTTGATATTCTGCTATCTATAGGCATTACAGAGAATGTCTCATGATCTCTTCTGACTCTTCTTTCGGTGGCCTTGAAAAGCAGACCCAAAATATTTTCAGTTTTCAGTCTGTGTTTAAGAACAAAAAAGCTTAGCTATAACATCATCTCTGAAATACATTATTCAACTTGAGGTGAAGCAAAGGGAAGGACTGTGGCAACAGAGGATTGAAAGGAGAGATTGGCACTGATTTCCCTTGAAGGCCCAGCTCACACTGCAATGGTAGTCTTAAATTAGTCACTAAAGAACAGCATGTGGCAGGGGCTATGAGCAACTACAAGAAACACTACCAGCACTTTACATATGAAATTAGTCTTGCTTTTTGTATCCTTAGCTCCACTGGAATTACTGTGGTACCAAAGCGGCCGTAGGTATCAGGAGGGAGGGGGGATGTTATGGAAAGCTTTGACATAACTTCAACATGCAAAGTAATAATTATTTCATTTTACTTGTATGTGAAAATAATTTACTAGCACATCTTCAGTAAAAAAAAAAACGCTTGCCTTTAGTAAGCACACTCATCTGTGCTTGCAAACATAATGCTATTTGCCTCATAAGCTCACAATGGAAAGAAAACCTGTTACAAATTCAGTCAATGATCCAACAGGAAATTAAACCTTTTAAAAATGGATGAACCAATGGACCAAGAGTAATGGAAGAAAGTGCACAAAATGGGAAGAGTGAGTCATTAACTTGATTTAAATATGATTTTTTTATTTTTTGGCAGTAAGGCACCAAGGTCTGACATGATTTCCCTTTTCAAAAACGCAGCAAAATGAGAATAGAATCAGAACGAAATACTGAAAATATGTATTTTTTTTTAATTAGGAAAAAAGAACAATGCTATACAGGGCAGGAGAATAATATCAGAAAACATATATATCTGTTCATCTCAGTTTAATATAAAGTCACCCTTTTTTATGACTTTTAAAGAGGAAAGGACATGCTCTTGTTCTATAATATTTAATCATATGAAAGGGTAGGAAAGACAGAAAGAAGATCCTTTACTCTGAATCTGAAGAATTCAGAGCTAGCCAAAAATACATGTTACTGCATGACTCCCACTCACAGATCGCACCACTGGCATCTGATTTACAGAACCTCACTATCATCTTGATTTAAGGATGATGGTGCACTTGTTAAAAATAATATCACATTGTTGAAAGAAAAAAAAACCACAATTTTTATTTGTAGACAAATTGGCACGTCCTTCACATTAACACACACAGCCCTCCAGGATAAGCCTCTGCTTTGTAGGTGTATGAACAGTTCCACTGAAATATATCCAAAATTATTTGCTGGAAATTGGTACATTGGTGGCAGTCTTGAATCTCTGGAATGCTAGATTCCTCTTTGCCACACTGCCTATCATTGCTGATATGGCAGAGTGAGTTTAGCCAAGCTGACAAGTAAAGATTATATTAGAAAACATGAAAGATCTCGTCTTGTTTTTCCTTGTTTTTCCATTGCTAAATGGTTCAAAACTTAATAACAAAAATAAAGGTGCTTCCAGGCACCTAATCCTAGTCATTTTTGCAGATTACTGCTGGGATATTTGTTTCATGGTAGTGTGTTAATTAATCTAATCTAAAAGTAGTTAACATTGATGTAACTTATGAAATTAGCATCAAGTCATGAAAATTCCAAAGGTGATAGTTTAAGGGTCTTTTTAAAAAAAGTTGCTTTTTATATATTCTTTTTCTTTTAGTATTTGTCTCCTCTGCACCCCATTTTCTCTGTCCATATCAATATCACCTTGGTGAACTCTTTTCCTCCTCCATCAAAAGTCTTGCTGGATCTTTTTTAGGGAGGTAAGAATGCAAGAAAGCAGCTAAATCATTATCTGTCTGCCTTTGAGGGCAATGGTCCTGTTGACAGGAGCAGGAAAACAGAATTAGTTCCTTCCAGCCCAGGGTATGTAAGACTTGCTGATGGGGATGAAAATGGTAAAGAAGATAACTTCCTGAGCTGTAGTGGTTGGTAGAAGTGCAGTTAGTGGGAGAAAAGCTCATTTTGTGTATGTTCTAGATGTATGTTTTGAGATTTTCTCTTTGCACTTATTTCAATGATATATTTTGGAAAACATATTTAATTAGTGTAGCATTTAACATTTTTTTTTCACACATACCCAAACTGGTAAGAGCATGGTTAGATTAACAGCGAAATCTATCCTCTGGACAAGAGACATTTTAGCCACCTCTTTGCCACTAATGCTGATAAATTCACTGATAAAGCGCAATGAGAGTGAGGTCATCTGAGTAAAGAGGGAACCAGGGAATCTGTTAGAGGCTTGGAAATTTAATCCCAAGGTTATGTCGGGCTCAGGAGCTTCTACATCATGTTGCCACACATGAAGCCATACACATGAGCAGGTCTGTTTGGAGTTGATGGGATTGCCAATAGGATTACACTGTAAATGAGACACAGCAATGCATTTTCAAAGCAATAAATGGAAGGATGCAGACAAATCCTATTAACAAATAACAGGATTTGTGCTTGCACTGTACTCCTACTCACCACCTTGAAAATTTACCCCATGCTGTCTAAACTGTTGTTCTGCATAAAATCAAGTAAATTATAGTCCATTTAAAAATAAGCTGAAAACCCCCATTGGATTCCACTGAAATGTGAATAATGATTCAACAGTCATCAGCTGCGGTTGCCATAAGAAACAAGATTTCATAAATCCGTAAAGTGTAGAAGAGACAGAAATGCCACAAGCAACGTTAATCAAGTGAAATGATAACCAAAAAGGGATCTTATTTTCAGTATTGGGTCTCTTTTTTTTCCGTTCCTGTGGTTTCTCAACAGATCAACAGCAGCAGCTGTCTAAATTCCTACTGTAAAACTAAACAGTTTTAGGAAGCCTGAAGGCTCAAGCTGATTGACTGTATTATCCACCCTTTGTTAATAGTAATAAATGATTTGTTTCTTTTGGAGAAAGCCAGTAAGAAATACAAACAAAGGAATTGTAGCTGAGTCATAAGGCACTTCATATCACATTCTGCTGTTACACAGTCAAAAAAGCCTACATAAGGCAAAATCTGCTCTGAATATTTGCAGTGTTTAATATTTTAAAAGTCCTAGCATGTCATTTTTGGGGAGCTGAGTGTAAATTACCATGAACACTGAAAATGTTTATTTTGTTAATACAAAGAAGTCAAAAGTAGAACAAGCAAGGATCTAGCACTGATCCTAAGAACTGACTGGCATCGTTTAAAGCAGAAATCTCTATTTTCTACACCTTAATTCTCATTTGCGTGATCAGTATAAATTACCACAGCACAAGCAGGTCCCTGGGTGATCCATGCATGAAGAAAAGCACTCTATGACACATTGTCAAGAGTAAAAAAAGGCTGACAAACATTCGAAGTCACAAACTTCGAAACGGGATATAAATTGTCAGAAAGGAAGCAGAAACAAAGGTGTTTCTCTGCAGTCTTTGACAGCTATAGCTTTCAGGAAAACATGCTGTTTAGGTCTGCATAATGGTAGGAGCAGAGTAGAGTGCAACCAGTAAGGGAATGTGATGAACTGCTTGGAAGATTTCTTTAGAAGTGTTTGGATAGGGAGAAGGATTGTTCTGGAGGGAAGGGTAACCCATCGAGCACTCTACATTTAATAAACACCTTTGTAGAGGAAGTGTGCTTTTGAAGTTATATTTTTATATTCAAATACAAATCTGTTTCTTGGTGTTTTCTGTCCATCTGATGACATTGGGCATGTTTGATGTAGGCTTCCAAGAATGCCTAGAATAAAATATAACTATGAAAACTTTCCTTTCACTTTAATAGTTAAAAAAGAGTTGCAGTTAATTAAGATTCATCTTCTTTGCACGTACATGTATAGATACTTGTTTATACACACAAACTCATGTATGGGTATGGCACACAGATTAAAGCCATTGCCTAAGGTGTGACTTTACACTGCGTACCTGTGTAAAAAGGTGTATTTAGAGGTCAAGCATGACACTGCATACATGCCTATTTTGTAGTGTGCTTGGACTCTATTATTGCTTGGATAATGTTTAAGTCTGAATAACAATTTGTTAATGTTATATGTATTCCTGTAAAGGTAGTTTCTCGGTATCACTGTTTCTGATTCAGGTCCCATCTAAGACCTCTTCCTGTGGAATGCACACACCACTTCCAAATAATTTCTGTGTCTTAGCTACTAAAACACCAATGAAAGGCTCTACTCCGGTAGCACCTGCACATTAGTTTTTGGTAAGAGCCTGCTCAAATCCTACCAGAAAAAACAAATCAGAAACCTATTCTTGATTTCCAGAGAGCTTGATGAAGGGTACTCAAATGTTTCATTCACTTAGCATATGCCTTGCCCCTTCGGTTTCCTTACGTGCTTTTTGCCTCCTTCAGCTGCCCCTCTTGATTCTTCAGCTCCCTTCCTCTTGAACCTTGTGTGAAATTAGAGTAAAAAATATTTGGGGATGAGAAATGCCCTCACCTGAGTGTAAATTCCATAGAGTGTGCTTGGTAGAGCAAGATAAACAAGCATAAGTAAATGTAAGAATAAATTATATGGGCTTGATTTTTAATGTCATGCTTTTACAGACACCTGAGACATACACCTGTCCTAGTTGTTTTGCAATGTTAATTACATAACAAGGTCTACCAAGGAACTCATTTTTGTATGAAATGTAAACTTGGGAAATTTGGGTAGGCTAACAATACTGAAAAACTTCTAGGCTTTCAGTTGCTCTGTTAACTATCTTGAGTGTCCAGCTGGAATAATGTGAATCTCCCTACAGAAGTATTTTGTGACTACTTGATAGCAAATCATGATCCCAGTCAGTAACTTGGAATAACTAATTTATGTATGTTCATTAGATGTTTGTCAAAAAATATAAACATTATTCACGAAGCTTAGCTTTTGTCCATGATTAGTTTAGATGAGCAGAGTTTCAAGATGTTATAAGAAATAAATCCTTCTAAAGACTTAAATCAGTGCTCTTCAGATCCAAAATTATTAATTCTCCTACTTAAGGAAATAGAGCTTTCATTAAGCTAGTATAAATGCCATAGATAAATTATTAACATTGCCTTTTGTATAATTGCATGACTAGGTGAAATGCTTATATACATATATATTTCATTTATATAAAATGTGTATGAACCTATATATTGCATTTTAAAGGAAGAAAGGAATGAGAGCTGCAGCAGTCTCTTGCACAGAATGGCTTCTACTTTGCATTTTGGAAGTGCTGTAAATCATAGGAGCTATGCAGTCAGAGTTTATGATTTCCATCAAAGAGCACAAGGGACATATTTCACTGTGGTCTATCCATTATTCTGCACATACTTGAAAAAAAGAAACTCAAACAAAGCTCTCATTAGGAAACATTGACATAACACTAGCAGAGAATTCATTTACTTGTACATGGTGATACAGCAAAGAAGGCAGCTAGAGCCGTATATTACCCTGCCACAGCAGAGGAGGGGTTGAAGAGGAGATGTGCATCTAGATATGTATTTTTTTGTACAGCTTTTCCAAGGTTTGTGTTTGTTCTTATTTCTGGTAGCTTGAAAGCAATTGAAAATTTATAGCTGAGGTGTCAGGGAGCAGGGAGGGCTGACTGCTCCTTTAGCACCGGGAACTGCAGGCTGAGCCCACGTGGTACCACGGCAGGCAGACACACAAGGTCCAAGGCCACGCACAGGGTGGGTGCTCCAACGGGGAACAGCTCAAGCCAAGACCGAGGACCCAGGCCTGAGCTGAATTAGGATGCTGGAGCCTCCATGTGACACTGGTCAGGGCAATTAAGCCCTATTAGTGCCTTTAGGGCCCTGACATAAAGCCAGTAAAAATCTAATGGAGCCTCCTGGTTTTAAACCAATGGCCACTTTGCTAGAGACAGAAGCGATGAGCGTTTTCAGGAGTGCATTGCAGAAGGGGTACGTGTGCTTTACAAATGTTGTCCTGAGAGATCTGTACCTATTTCATCACTTCCCTGTCTAGAAGGCTTTAAGGTTAGGGCTACTGTGGCGGTTGAAATCCTGCTAAAGTAGCAGGGCAGGATCCACTTAAGGGTGTTTAATTGGTTGGCCAGAATAAATGAAGAGAAAATGAAGCTCTATGTATGCTGTTTTGGGTCGTGGTATTTTGTAGGTTTGAGAAAACTTCAGAAAATGCTGTTAAAAAAAAAAAAAGCCAAAAAAGAGACATGTATACTCTGGGTGGGAATATTATTTTTTTTTATTTGTCTTGCTGAACATTTTTCTTTATTCTAGTTCTTTATTCTAGCTATCGCAAAATACATAGAGCCTGATTCACATTTAAACTTTAATTTACACTAAATGAAATTGAGCTTGTCAGTCTGTATTCACTGGCTCTTATTGAATCTGTTGCTATTAGGATGATGTGAGACATTCATTTAGTTTCTTTATAGTGATGATCCTTGGAATGACGAGTGGATTGGGGAAGAAGTTAGAATAGAAAAAGATATATCAAGAGGCCAAATATGTCGTATTTTCTTGTTCAATCTGCAAATGATAATGACAATTCATTTTTGACTGCTTCCTTTATTCTAAATCTGCTTTAGAAATGGGTCTGAAAGCTTTTCTATCAAAGTACATGTCGAAAGTAGTTGAAAGATGTAGTGTGCACACATAAAGAACTCTACAGGATTTTGTCCGAATCAGTCTGTAGCTGTTTTGTTTTAGAGCTGTTTTATATGAAAATTTTTTTCCGGACATTTTTTTGCTCCAAGCCATGGCTTTGTCTGTAGGTGAAATGATTAGTTCTATGTCAGAGGTTATGAATAGCAAGTTCTCTCCATAGCAGCAGTGTACTGGTACTTGACATGTCAGAAGTGAACTGAGAACATTAGTTGGCTTTAATTGTGTTCTCCGTAAGTAAGCGTGCTGTCTATTTTAAGTATAAGGTCAGTAGAAGCTGAACACATTTCATATTGTCTGAACTCTTATCAATTTTCAGGAACCTGGAAACTGTTCCTTTGTCTGACATAAACACCAAGAGATCATGGAGCCAGAAGCACAGGTTAGAGATACTTGTGACTTACTTTAGGTTTTTGCGGATCAAATTTTGTCTTGATGTAGGATTAGAGAACGGCTTTGCTGCCAAGTCTGTGGGTATGTTGATGTTATCCTCAGGATTTATGCCATGGAAAATTCAACTACAAAGCTAACTGGGTGTATGAAGGAAAGGAGGAGGTGGTGTACTGGAGTCATTGTGTATCAAGCTAGTCTGGGCAAAGGATGTGGGTTGGAAATGTGATGGGAATCCTGGTGGTATTCTTGGTAATATGGTGTATAGGGCGTATTAGGTACAGACGCTCGGGGGCTGGAGTCTCAAGATTAATAGTCTACTCACGGTGAAATGAATCCCAACAGTGTCACTGATGTAACTGTTTTCATGACCAAGAAATGCATGGTTCCTTGTCTTGTTTCCCTTCCCCCTAATATATAAACTTAAAGATGAAGAAGCATTATTCTTTTAAACAAACGCAACAGAATTGAGAAACAAGATTATTGCGTACTTTGAGAATACATTAGTGTTCAAACTGTCAGTTATTAAATAAGGAATTAACAGTTTTGTTAAATGGGAACACCGATCTGCATGTTTAACACCCTAGTAGTTCTTATTCAAAGACGCTATTTTGACTTCGTGAAAGTCAGCTCTCAAAACTCCAATGGACCAATACATGAATGAGTGTAAAGTGCCACTTACTACACTGCTGCTGGTGGCTGCTTTCTGACTGACAGCAGAGGTGGGGGTAAGGGGTTGGAAGGGAAGAATGACTTATGCTCACAGTGATTTATGAATTTCAAATAACTGATGTTTTGAACCAGCGTTCAGTTCATCAGTGAGAAGCATAGCTTGTTTATCACATTATTAAATGGATGAAAGGAAATGTATGCATATTGATGTAAAAAAAGCTTTATAAATGGTTGAGTGAGAACTTTTCAAACAAACCTTAATGAGGATAGATAATAACATGGATTTTTTCTAGGTAAATTTAAGCTGTTTTTCAACCCTACCCAGAAGGGACACTTACAGCTTCCTGGCCTTGCATATACTTTTTCTGCAGGGGGGCAGTATTATCAGAGCAATCTCAAAATCAGACTTGTCAGCTGAGGCACAAGTTTAGGATGTATTCTCTACTCTCTGCCAATGGCTGTGGTCCTCAGACCTGCACGAACCTAGACTGGCATGGAAGAAGATATAAGGCTAAAGGAATGATGTTCAGAAATCAGTAAAGGAGCTAAGTTGGTGGGGATGAAGTGCAGCACTGGCTGCTTTTTCAGCTGGCTCTCCTAGGATAGTTGCCTATGTCTGGCCTAATAAATATTTCCATTTACATGGAATACTTAGAGTTGAATACTTTATCCTTTAATAGCTCTGCACAAGAACATACCGAGCTGTACTTTCATCTTGGGTCAGGGTACAAAGTAACATTTAGATCGTGTTAGTATTGGTGCTGTTTTGCACACCTCTATAAATAAAATCATAGGTATCTTTATGGGTTTAAGAAGTTAATTGAACAGTGCTTTGAGGGTGTTTGCAGCATTTAAATAATGAGGTTAGTCTATATAGTTTTTGTTGGCAACCAAGAAAGAGAAGCATGGCCCAAGGCAGCCTGGCAGCTGCCAGTGCTCCTCACAGCCCTGAGCAGCAGTCTCCCTCTGCTTGCACCAGGATCCCTCAATGTTCAAGTTGTTGCTGGTGAGGCAATATAATTATTTTTGGGTTCTTTTCCTAACAATAACAAGGAAATTACATTGCAGACTGCTGGTATCTCGTTCAGTTCCCAGCCTGCATGTTAAACGTCCATCATATAGAATTCAGCAGTTCCATTGCATTTCAGGTGCAGGGAGACCAGCTTGACACTGCCCAGGTTGGTGCTGGTTGCCAGGGATGGATGTTGGAGGATCTGACTTGCTTGGAGAAGGGAACAAGATAGATCTTTCTTGCAGAGAGCCTAGGCATGAACTCATGGTTATGATTGAATGAGGGAACAAGCAAGGCAATACAAGTATGTTTATGTTTTTACTGAAGGTATTGGTCCATGGGATATAAGAACTATGCTGGATTAAGGTTTGGGTGTTAAAAGATTCTTGAATTTTAAACTGATCCCAAATTCCAGCCTTTTTCTGGATCCTCTGGTTTCTCTAGAGTTAGAGAAATGGTCAGTGTGAAGGACGACTAATGCTTAATGTTGTTTAATCCTAGAGTAGCATACTGGAAGTTAGGTTTAGAGAACCTAAAGAATTTAATATACAACAGGAAGAAGAACGAGACATGTAAATATATGATTTTGCCTGAATTAATGGTGAATTTAGGTGCTTCAGCTAACTTTTTGCTTCTTGGCAGTTATGCAGACTGTGATAACTACACTCTCGTGTTGAAAGAGGGGAGAGTCTCATAGTGAGGTGTGTTCAGTCACCTGAAGACTCAGAAAAACAGTTTTCTTAAGGCTGGTCCAGAGTGAAGAAAGGGTAGGAATGGATGAGAAGGATGGAGGGTGGCTACGTGCTCACCATAAGAGTGTGGAGAAGAAGAGGGAGCAGGATTTTTATGCCAGGCTTCTGCCTAATGGATATTAAAGTATTTGGGGTCTGGAGCACTCAGATACAGTATTTAATATGTGAGCATTTACTGCGGCTGTCACACTGCATAGTGGAATAGCACTATCATTATTTTATTACCTTTGATTAGTTGAAATTGTATCTTATAGCAAGAAAAAACACTATAAATGCATTTACCAGCAGCTGTATATATGCCCAGCGCTGGCATCGTAAGGAGATGCTGCATTACAGAGACACCATTCATCACATTTTAGATTTGAGGTAATATCCTCTTTCGAAATTAACTTCATCACCTTATGACAGCTGTGACCACTAGCTCAGTTATAGTTGATGAGCTTGCCACTGTTTCCAATATAAATTCTGTCTTTAATAGATTTATTTGTAAGTTAGATCTACTTAGCTATAAAAATCTGTTCTGGGCTGGAACTTGGCGTATAGGGCTCTCCCTAGATGATTTTCTTCACAGTCCTTCTGTGCTCGATTGAAAACTTTTTGCCAAATCTAGTCAACTATAATAAACTTCTGGAAATAGCAATTAAGGATCTTGACGGCTGCATGGCTGTGGTTTTAGCCAAATGGCTCCTTTTGTGGGAAGCAGGCGTAATCTAGTTATTGATGATGTGATGTTCCATATCCAAAGGGTCCTTGAATATTATCCTGCCCTGAAAGGTTCATTGAGCAATTTCGGCTTCCCTTCTCTCTCCAAAATGCATATCAGCTCTGTTAAGAATATCAGGAATTTGAACAAGTAAATTTCATACTAGATTAAACAAAATTGTAGTCCTGTGTGTTTATTTTTGGTTTAACTTATAGCACCTCAAAAATAAGCTGAAATGATTCACTATATCCAAACTAAAGAAATAATTTCTTTCCGTTTTTCCCCTGTTTCTTGAGTGAAACTATACCTAGAAATTTCAACCCATAAATACGCAGTTTCATTTAGCTGGAAATGCATTTTTGCTAAAATAGTATTTCTCTGTAAAAAAAAAAATTAATTGCTGTTTTTAGTCTTGAGATGATAATCTATCACCTGTTTACAGAAGATTTGTCCAACAATGCTAAAAAAAATAACAGCTGGTAAAACTCACTCCTCACTCAACACAAATTTATCAGCAAAAATTGGAATACAAACGTCTAATGACCAGATGTCTCTATTCGTATTGCAAGATAAGACATTTTAGCAATCTTTGTATTTGGAAAACAGGCAATTCATCAGTTATTTTTTTGTCAGTTTTCATCTCAGGGAATTAAAATTTCATAAAGCACTCCCACGATAGAGTACATGTAACTGTACAGAGGTTCTGTGTTTGCCTGCAGGCTTTTTGGGGCCATGTTATACAGCCCCTATAGAAAACAGAAGTATGGAACTATATTCTAGCTGATGCTACTGTAGAGCTCAGCGGAATAACACCTGGGCTGTCATTTCAGTAGTGCCGTCACTTGTGTGATATCTCTGAGACTGTTCCTGATTCAGCAGACTCATAAAAACTTGTATTTGTACCTACTGTGCACGTCTTGTGATGCTGGAGAAAAAAATGTGTCTTCCGGCATGTGCAGGATGATAAAACATAGAATCTTTATGGTTAGAAGAAACCTCCAAGATCATCAAGGCAAACTGTTAACCTAGCACTGCCAGGTCACCACTAAACCATGTCCCTCAGCATGACACGGCTTTTCAATCCCTCCAGGGACGGGACTCCACCACTGCCCTGGGCAGCCTGTTCAAGGGCTTGACAGCCCTTTTCAGGAAGAAGTTGTTCCTCACATCCAACCCAAATGTACCCTCATGCAACTTGAGGCTGTTTCCTCTTGTCCTGTCACTTGTTACTTGCAAGAAGAGCCCAACATCCACCACGTTACAACCTCTTCTCAGGGAGTTGTCAAGAGAGAGAGAAGGTCTTCCCTCTCCCCTGAGCCTTCTTTTCTCCAGGCTAAAGAACCCAGTTACCTCAGCATCTCCTCATAAGACTGGTGCTCTAGATCCTTCACCAGCTTCATTACTCTTCTTTGGACATGCTCCAGCCCCTCAATGTCCTTCTTGAAGTGTGAATGCCCCAGAGCCAGCAACAGGTCATAATCTCTGTGAGGGGAGCTCGCTTAGGACAAAACATCCTGTCAGTGGATACAAAGCTGAGGTTGTACTGTATGTCCTTCTTTCTGAAGAAGCCTTGTGTTCCTCTTTCTGGCCATGATCAAATCTTATGGCAGCTTTATTATGTAGGAAATTCGCTGCATTAAGTCCTACATATACTAACTGCTTAAATATAATTTTTCATAAAATGAAAATTATTTTTATATTTTATAACTTAAATATTTATGTTAGATCTTTTTATAATTGTAGTTGAGGAAAAATTTCTCCTGATGCTGACAGGGTTGTTTCTTTCTAGGGTGCACAAATAATCACCCCAATGTTGATATCCAAGTGCAATTTTCTTGCCCATGTTTATTAGTGTGCTGTGCAGTCACAGGATGATCAGGAGATCTTTCAGTAGCGTTTGCTGCCAGGTGGGAAGGTCCACTGAATGCCAACCAACCAAAGTGTGGTCTGTGCAGGATGCATGTTCTGCACATCTCCCTGATTTATGTTCCGACTCCGCAGATTATTCTGTGTCACAGGAGTGATCAAGCTTTCAATGGAAATGTGAAAAACCGCCAAGGCAACGTTCATCTTAGCAGCTCATTCACATGTATCTATCTATTGTAATCTGCAATTAGCTACAGTTTACTGAAATGCTCTTGGCACAAATATTTTCAGATCTATGCACTCTTCCACTTTAAATTCCATCTCATTAAGCCATCATAGAAAGCACTACCTTGACACTCTTCCCATGTGACTTTGTGATTAAAGCTGCAATTTATTGATTCACCAAAAATCTCTTGCTCACGTACACCTGTGGGTTAGTGGCCTGGAGGGATGAACAATACTTGAGGCTGTAGGTTGACCCTTTGAGATCAGTCTGATACAAATGCCAGCATTTTGTAGCAGTGCAAACCTGGTCTCCCTTCTGCTCCTTAGAGCTGGCTTTAATGTCATCAAAATATGTCAGCAATGGGAAGAGGCAGAATAAGTTCAGAAGGAGGCATAATTGAAATAGCTTTGGAATACAAGGGGAAAATGAAAAAATAGTGAGCTTTTTCCCAAGCAGTAATACCATGTGGTACAAGCTTTCTCAAAGCCTGGTAAACCTGTCAGAAACATTGTCTTACTAATAGTTCATAATACCTTGTTGTAAAAGAACTAATCAGTGATTTCTAAATCAAACTGGCAATTCAGAAATGAGTCATTGCTTGCATTGACTTTTTTTTTTCATATGGTTGGCATCTGTGTTATGAAATACAGAAGCAGTATGTTACCATCCCCTTGTCACAATTATGATTCAGGTTTCAATGAGGCATGACTTTGACCTATGCCTATGCAAATTGTTTAATTGTTTCTTAATATATTTTGATAGTTTAGCAAAACATATTTTGACTAAGATTTTAAAGAAAGGCTACTATTAGAAAACTATAAGCCATTTAAGGCTGAAACTGATAGAAATCTCTTATCAAAACCTCTTCTTAAATATTTCTATGAAGAACATAGACTTTGGGACCAAGGGAACTTATATTTTCAGTAAACTGACAAGTACACCAATGTTTAATACAGGCGTGTAAGAACATTATAGGAAATATATGTAGCTTGAGATAAGTAATATTCTAACATGTTACTAATATCTTCTCTGAGTTTGGAGTGGCAGTCAAAGAATTGACAATTCACCCACTGACTCAGCCATCTCTGCTATTACAAAACTCTGGAAAACTTCAGCCAGCTCTAATATATTATTTTTCAAGGCTTACAATATTTCCTTCTTTCCCTGTCAAATAGAAAATTTGAAATTGTACAGCCCCCAACTCGGAGCACTGACAGTGTTGTGATCATGAGTTCTATTGCAGGTCGAATATTTCATGACTTACGTGGCTAGAAGGGATAAATAAAAAACACAAAGGAACCCTCTGGGTCATGAGTCTGTACGAGGCAGTCACTGAGACTTCGTAGCAGTGCTGGAGGGACAAGAGAAAGGATAGGAATTTGTACTATACATTTCCCTGTATGGTAGAATAGGTTAAACTCAGGACATAGAAATATTTTCCTATGAAGGCCTGAAAATGGCTTCATAAGGATTTCATGCTCTCCACCCCTGTTTCTGTTGAGAAAATAACAGTCTGTGTCGATATTTGCAGAGCTGAGAGTTGACCAGATATCAGAGATGGTCTGTAAAATCATCTCAAACCAAACAGGAAACTCCCCAATGTAAAACTGTAATGATAAAGGAAAATATTCCCGCAGATGCATGCCACAAAAAAGGCAAAACAGAATAAATGAAGGTTCATAAGTTATCACAATTTTTGTTTGACTCTAAATGAAAGTGATTGCAGAATAGAGAATCATTGAAAAATATAATCATTGGATTTAAAAGGAACTGTCATGTGGACCTCTACTCGGTCCATGATACTAGGTATCATGAGTCTGCTTAATCCAAGAAAAAAGATTGTTCATTGTCTTTGCTTAGGATTAGTTTTTAGAGAAATAGAGAAACGGTAGATAACATTTTAAATTCCATCTTGAAACATAGTGCTCCTTCTATTCTACCTTTTGTGGCATCTACCCTCTCAGTATAACAAACGAGTTATTTCTTTATTTCCTATAAAGAGAGGAGATACTATATCAGAAAACTTCTCCCCTCGAGATACTCCAGGAAATTCCCATACTTTAATTCCAGTTTCCTTAATATATATTTTCAGAAAGCTTGACCTTCCTGTATGTAAAGGCATTATCTTTTATTAATACACCTATAAAGCTGTGTGTATTGAGTTGTTATACTGGTGATAGTTCTTAAACTTTAAAAAACATTTCTGAAATAGCTTTTCAGCTAAATGTACGGCATATATATAATGCATGATAGTGTACTGTGGTGTAAAGATTTTAATTGGTTTGCAGTTTGGATGATCTGGGTTACTTATTCTTTAAGGCATAATTTTCTAACAGGACTCTGTTCCTATATTCTTTTGTGTCCCCTCTCTCAAAGACATGGTAACACACCACTCCTGCACCCACTGAAAGAGAATTGATTTTGTATTGCTGTAGGAGAAGTAGGAATTAACTCCTACCCGATGTTCCCCACACAGCTCATCTGCTTCTTCATGTCCCCTGCTTCCACCCTCCAATGTTTGCTTGTCAGTCATGTGAAATACATGAACTCTGCATTCAGAGTACGCCTTTGAATCCACTGGGACCGCTGCATAAAGAAAGGACATTAAAGGCTGGCCAGGGCCAACCCCCAACGAGAAAACCAGAAGCTTAGAAAAGGAAAATCTAAGTTTTATGGAAACCAGCATGTTTATACCAACATATGCAGCCAAACACAAGCCTGCAATAATAATGAGATAGGATTGGACCGAAATGTAAGCTTGCAACAAATTTCAGATAAATACATTTATATATCTATATATATATAAAAATGCTCCAATAAATTGTTAGGGACCTTCATAATCACAGCTGCAGAATTGAACGTGTAATTGTTTTATCTGATTTTCCTATTTTTTTTCCTTCTGAAACATAATTTCCTGATAAAAGGAGGGAGGACCTCTTCACTTGTAATTTTTTTTTTTTAAATTATTTATTTTTGTAATTAGTTTTTCAATTTAATTAGCTTTTCCAAATCACTCTCAGTAGTTTCAGGGTGTCTGTGGAGCTATGTGAACTCCCTCTGGTGGACATACAATAGTGTCAGAGTCTTTTATGTCTTAAACCAACAGGACAGAGGATTTCCAGGAAAGGGTGGTTGCATCAATGGATAGATATCTGGCTGTAAATTTTATGGTATCTTTCTTCTAGTGCTGTGATAAATGTGGCATTTACAAATTTAATATGCTGTGCAGGAAAAAAAAACTTCAGCTGAATCACTGTATACAGAAATTAATTGTCTTCCAAAATTTTCATTAAAATTCATAACCCCACCCAGCTATAGACAAACCTCTTTTGGGGGTCAGGCAGAAACCTCTGTAAGACTTCTCAGTTTTCACATACATTTCTATAAACAATAAGAAGTGCTTTTTTATTAACCATTGCAAAAGGATGGTCCCATATATCAAGGTTTAGAGCTGGGCCAGCCACTAGACAGATGACGGATGCTCTCTATTTAACGCCTTTCCCTTCCCAAAGCGAAAGAGGAAGGAAATAAGGGAGAGGGACTTATGCATTAGAAAACTAAAACAGCTTTAATGAAAATAATTATGATAAAATGAAATATATACAAATACATACAAACCCGATATTGAACTCAACCCCCTGATGGCAATTATATCACCGTCACTTGCTGATGCTGGAGCAGGCACTGGGGAAGCCTCAGATTGGACTCAGCAGCAGATGGGAACCAGATTCTAGAACACATGGATCAGGATCAAAGGCAGAATGGACTGAGTCTTCCTTGGACACTGGCCTTTGAAGAAGAGGCTTGATCCTCATGATCCCTCAGATTTATATGGAATATACTGTACATGGGAAGGAATCCCTCTCTGGCCAGTTTGAGGTCCCTTGTCCTGGCCACTCCTCCCCACAGGTGCCACCTCTAACTCACTCTACCCCAATGTGGGGCATAAGATTTCACAGTGACCTTGGTTTGCACAGGAGCAAGCATAAACATGAGCCTTTTTGCACACACTGATCCTTGGTAGTAACTCTAAACATCCAGTGTCGTCACTGCTAGAAGCAGACAATGTCTGCGAAAATCTGCCGTTAACTTCAGCAAGCGCAGTTAGACGAGGCTGAGCTGAAAGTAAAACCACTGAACAGAGTTAGTCCTGTCCTAACTCAAACTAGAACACCATAAAACCCCTACATTCCTTGTGCACTCTCCTTTCAAATGACAACTTAGGCAAATTACTAAAAGCACAACTGTTTCCTGAACTAGTTGTTCAAAGACATTCCTCCACAGCTCTTCCTTTATCTGCTGGGGTGGTGCTACCCAGGTATATTTTCCCACACTGTTCTCAGTGGCAGTGACGGATGTTCCTGGCCCAGTCCCACACTCCTTGTCCTTTGCTGCCGCAGCCAATTACTATTAGTCAGCTCACCCTCTGTCTCCACTCTCCTCTGCTTTCTGAGAACATGCTGCTAATGGACCACGCATGCAGCAAGCCTGAATCCCTGATGGAGGTCTATGGCAGAGAAAAGGGCCACACTTAATCTCAGGTGTTCAGCAGGAGGAATCCACATTAAGGGAAAATGTTACAACAAAGACCAGTGAGTTGGATGACATGGGTGATCATTTATCTTAATTAAAGAGTCCAAAGGTAGTTGCCTTCAGCTATGAAGGTATTGATCCAAACAACACCCAGCACAGGTACATAATATATGCACAGCCTTTACTTGTTTTACAACATATTTCTGAGACAGGGGAAGGAACAAACACCACAATTTATGTGAAAGATTCCACATGAGTAGTTTAAAAAGATCCTAACAGAGAAAATTATAAGATATGACAGCAATCCTGTTAGGGAGATCATCTGTTAAACTGGCAAACGAAATGAGTTCCAGGTTTGCCTGGAATATGGAATTTAGGAGGAGGGGAAACTATCTGAGGTTCAATCCTGTGCAGTGATACCAGCAGTTCTGTAGCTGCTTGCTGTTTGCCCTTACTGCATCTCACCACTCTGCAGCATGTAAAATTCTCTCAAATAACCCTCACCTGATGATGAGACATAATGAAAACACTTCACAGATGCTACAGATACTGATGAATCACTAAACAGCAACAACCAGATCTTCCCACGCTGCATATCAAAACCTTTACAAGTCTGAAGTGCCACAAACAACTGTTGTAGGATTTGTTGCTGCTTAGTAAGTGTTAAGAGGAGAGCACTGTCTTCTTAAAGTATGCGTCTTAAATATACCTTAAAGTTTAGGAAGCACTTTTATTTTACTGAAGGATTTGCCCAAATTATTTACTGAACAGGACTGAATAGCTTAAACCAATCATAAAATAAAATTGTATTTTGACCTGTTTGAACATGGCTTTACCAACAATCTTTACAAATGAGGTAAGGCAGCTGACTTAATGAATGCCAGTCCTAGATCTAATAGAACCACAGGATCATTAAGTGTTTCATTGCATATCAATAATATCACAGGCTGTGTTAACAGATAAAAAAAGGTTTCTGAGAATATCTTTATCCTCGCTGACATATTCAAGCCATTCTTAGTCAATAGCTCCCTCTTTAGTCCTGCAGCAGACATCAATGTTAATTTGTCTTGGCAAATCAAGCCGGTTGTTTTATACGAATAATGGCAAACACATTAATTAGCTTTTGCAAAGAAATTTACTTCAGAAAAGCTAAACAAAATAATGTGCTGGTAAGTATCAGCTTCACAGCAAACAGCATTTGCAGCTCTTGGAATCTGCTTTGCCTTTGTGGGTTATTTTGGTTTGGATAATTTGTCCAGGTTGGAATATAATATTTTTGATCTCCGGACTAGGAACTGATCATGTGATGTTAGCAAAATAATTGAAGCGGAGGGAAACACAGATGATACAAGGAACTAATAAGCTGAACAATATAGTGTGTATTAAGCTGATAATGGCAAAACGAGTAGAACATGCACTCACGCTACAGGTAAATATCAAAATGTGGATACAGAAACATCTAGAGCAGTGTGATCATAATGAAGAACAAAACTAATTTGAAGTTAAGGAGGGTAATTTAACCCATTTTATGAGATCAGCTACTTGTTTGACTAATATCAGCAATGTTCTCCCACGAGTACAAACATGATGTTTAATTCTAATGGCCACTTAAGACATGAAAACAATATAATAAGAGTAATAAATACAACTTCAAATTTTCATAATTAGAGTAATAAATGTCATGCTTCCATAATTTATCTAATTGTTATCTGCAATTTATTTTTGTTATACCCTGACACTTGTGGGTCTAGGAAGTAGATAGTAACTATGTTCTGGTCCATTATAACTATCCTCAGAGTGACAAGGACAGATATCCAGGGAACACTGTCAGCCTCCATATTCTAAAGCTGTTTTAACACGTCTAATTTTACTTATTGATAAGCATTAGAATAACATAAAGGAATGATGTTGTGCTAACAGTGAATACAAAATTCACTTTGTTTTTCTCTAAATGGGTTGTCCTTTTTTTGGTTTGTCTTGTTCAGGTTTTTTTTTTTTTCAAGATCACCTTTCAATCCTCTACTGTAGTACTTGACTCTCATTGAGGCATGTTAGGTGTACCGAATAAACACACTAACATGATCTGGAAGTGTAACTTCCAGAGTAAATTCGAAATTCTCCAGATGTATTAAAACTGTCCAGACTAACGCAGATAATTTATGAACTGGGAATCTGCCAGCGTTTATCTGCATCAGTGTTATGTAGCGACGCTTTGCACCTGCTTCTGAGCTGCTGGGAAGTAACAACAAAATTATTAGGAAGTGCTGTGACTGTTTTTATTTTTTTTTTTCCATTTCATGCTGAATAAATAATTTTCTGTGTATTCACAGAATGTTGTGTATGCACAACATGTCCATGTTAAGCAGTGGGCTGTTGAGTTCTTCTATAAATGTTGTAATTTTTGTACTTGGAGGTGACAAAAGAAAAATTCAAGTCTCCCACTCCTCAATTCCTTGTCTGCTTTTGCCTTAAAATCAGGAAATTATTCAGCAGTGCTGCTGCTGAAGCCAACACTTTGTTCAGGGAGCAACACATCAGATGTTTGGTGGAACACTGGAACAGGTTGCCCAGAGAGGTGGTGGAGGCCCTACCTCTGGAGATGTTCAAGGTCAGGCTTGATGGGGCTTTGCACAACCTGATCTAGTAAGAGACATCCCCGCTGACTGCAGGGGGGTTGGCCTAGATGACCTTGGAATGTTCCTTCCAACTCAATGTGTTCTATGACTTTATGCTCCTTTCAGGTTTTTTAGTGTTTGGGTTTTTTTGTTTTTTCTTTTTTTTTTTTCTGCATTAACGGTTTGGTTGGGTTTTTGCACTCTCAGAGCAAACCAGTCAGTAACTTGGTTAAAGAAAATTATGAAATCACAGGCCTCCAAGTCAGATAATTATCTGCATTAGTTAAATAATGGTAGTGCCATTCTCCAAGTGAGTCCCCCTGAACTGGTCATCTTCAGTCACAGACTGTGGAAACCCTTCCTTCGAAACAGAGCAGGCCCCATGATGCAAGCAATCATTCAAAACAAAATTATTCACTAGCTGCTTGAAAAAATGTAAATAATTTACCCAGTGTGTACTATTTGAAAAACTAAGCAGCGACAAAGTAGTATAAAAACTTTATTGTCAAAAAATTTGAGATCACTAGTGGGGAAGAAATTATTCATAGAAATCCTACATGACTCATTTCAGCAGTTCTAATTCAAGTCTTTCTAAGATTTTTCAAAATAGTTACAGTAATTGATCACTTGATCACTGCTTACCTCAGGCCAGGAAATGTGTGGACCCTTTGTGGTGGGGTGCAGTTGAGCTGCAGTAATTTCCTTTTATACTTCATTGGCCTTGTTCTCTGTTGGCTCCATGGGCACTGCCATAGAGAAATTAATGCACTAAAGTCCCCTAGGTCTGATCTTTTCATAGATTTCCATTCTTAGAATGTGGGAAATCCTATGAAAGATCTAGAGATTTTGTCTCTGCTTTAGGCAAAAGCTAAAATAAGAGAAGAGAATGTTGATTAAACTGGTGTTACCAAAAAAATAATGAAGATAGTAGATTACCCTAGATTTTACAGTGTGTCTGTGCTGGGATCAGTTTTAAGAAAACCCTGATCTTATACCCCGTAGCTGGGAGCTGGAGAGAAAGGGACAACTGACATGTCTAAACTTGTGTGATTGCAATTAGGATCTACCTACCATTTACTCTTTCTCACTTGCTATACTGAGACTGGTTGGTTTTGTTTGTTTTCATGGGATTTATTTTTGAGGGACTTGTTTCAAACTGCAATAGATGAGCAGTATCTTGACAATGTCAAGAAATATATCAGGCAAGTATTTCTTGTTCTTATAGGTTAAATCCAGGGAGTGTATTAATATACACTACTTAGTTTTATTCGTATCAACCCTATATACCATCATACAACAACGCCTCTCTATTGTTTTGGTTTTTTTGGCCAGAATCTCTCATGTGATAAATTCTCACTGGTTAAGGCTGGTTTATAAAAAGCCTTGTGGGAAAGGATCATTTCTTCAGGAAATTCTCCTTAGAGAAGGAGATGATACATCTCCTGCACAGCTGGAGTCCTCTGCATAGTGCTCATTGGGGTTGTGGAGAGAGGACAAAAAAAGCTCCAAACCCCTCATGAAGCCCACTGCCATGAACCCTGCTGCCCTGTTTGCATGTTGGCTGGTGGACATTCTTGCTTTGTTATTTTCCTGCTGACGTTCAGGCCTTCAGATCTTAAATGAAAGGAACAAATAATTCACCAGGGCAGGTGATAGCAGCTCCCAAAACTGACACCGTAATAAATGGAAGCAGTAGTTCACGCAGCTTGACTTGCAAAAAACATGAAAATTTGCTTATACTCTACTTCTCAATGTATGGAGTGCTTCACTTTGAGCATATTCTTGTTTTATTCACATAGGAAAGGGGCTGGGCCTTTACTCAGCCATTTTTTAATCTCTGAGACTAATAATAATGCCCTCCACTGTGTTCCTGTGTTATACTTTTATTTTAAAGCTAGGCTTGCATATAGCACAGAAATACAATGTAAACTATTTCAGTACATGTAAACTATTGGTAACATTTTAAATATGTGTTTTGGATTGGTATTTAATTTGCATTTTAAAAGCGTTTATTACCAGTTAATGAATCAATTGATTGCTCAAGGAGCACTTAATGACTTTTATTGCCTTATAAAAGAGAAAGTTAGCAGCAAAATAACAGAGAATGTAATTGTCACTACAAGTGTCACTATATTTGTACCAGCTCAGAAATGGCTTGTAGAGAGGGCAGGTGTTGTGGTGCTGGCTGATGGATGGATATTGGCAGGAACCTCTTTAAAGAAAGCTACTGAGATGCAAGAGAATAGTACAGAGATAAAATATCCATGTTTAAAACCAGAAGTTAATCCTTTTCAGGGTGTGATAAGCAACCTATTAAACATTCTGCCTCTTGGTTTTTCAACTCTTTCATACTTCTTAATTTCAGAATTCCCTTTGAAAGTTAGTGAGGCTAGAAGAGGAGCTCAGCTGTGCCTCATCTTCTCCTGCGATTGCTGCGTCTCTGAAATCTTTTTAGGGAAAACTGCTCTCTGAGTTTCTTTCTTTGTTTTCCTTCAGGAAATATGAAACAGTTTGCCTTA
The DNA here is from genome assembly GCA_033124195.1 of Coracias cyanogaster. Taxonomy (NCBI): domain Eukaryota; kingdom Metazoa; phylum Chordata; class Aves; order Coraciiformes; family Coraciidae; genus Coracias; species Coracias cyanogaster. The sequence continues at coordinate 18,441 of JAVSBS010022936.1, read as the reverse complement.
CTCTTTGTTAGTGTAACTCAGCTGAAATGACTTAATAAATTAGAATTTTAGTTCTGTCTAAAACACAGGGGCTTTCTTGTTCCTTTTGTCACATCCACTCCTTTGTGTTTCTGTTTTCACTTGCTGTACCATCTGTTTTTAACAATACAAAGATTATAATTTTCAATTTTCTGTTAAATAAAATGCCTCAGGTGTTAATTCATGCTTCACTGGTATCATCCTCTAGTTTATCACTGCTAAATATGGATCATTGTCTGACTCTGCATCTTTTTTCATTAGACAGTTTATTATTCTGGCATGATTTGATCTACCTTATTGGACTGGAAATAATGACCACAGTCTGATTTATGTCTAAACCCACACTACAGGGAAAACTGCTTGAATTTATGCATCCTAATTTGGATCCTAGAAATATTACTTCAACCATGTCTAGCATTTCCAAATTGTGAACTTAATTTACTTTTGGAACAGTTCATTTTCAGTGGAATAGAAATACCATTTCTACTCATTACTCCTATCTTACATTTTGCAGCTGAAATTCCAAGTTCTGCAGTGGAATAATAAACAGTTTATTCTGTTTCTTATGTTGCAGAACTAACTCCTTTTATTGAGTACCATGGTCTTTCTCCAGTAGTATTTTCTTCTAATGTTACATGCTTTTATGCATCTTAAGTTCTATTGTACATCGTGCTGCAATTAATTTGCACGTTGTGTTGCTACAGTACTTGTAAGCAAGCCTTTGTATGTCCTACAGAGGTGCAATTTATTCACTTAAGGGAAGTAATAGAAGCTTGCCAACATAATAATAAAGATATTTTATAAATATTTTGAAAATAAAATCTGAAATAAAAACAAAAGTATTTTTAGGAAACCACCTATTTGTCTAGGAGCTCAAATATTTTCCTCACAGCTCAGTACTAAGGTTATCCAGTCTTTCATTCCAGTTTTACCTCTAATACGGGAAGTGTTCAAAGAGAGGCACTCATTTTATTCAGCAATAAGTTCAGGAGCTAATGCAAATTACTGGAATCTCCCATCTTCAGACATTACTATTCTTATTTTTTAGTTGCTTAAGTGCCATGGGCAAAAAAAAAGAAAAACAAACAAACATTTCAGCTTTGGCCCACTACTGGTTTGCAACATATACTTATTATAAGAATAACACAGCTTCTGGACTACTTTAGTAGCTGAGGGACTGTTTTACCTGCCCTTGTGCAGTGCCAAAAGCTCCTTTGGATCTTTTCACATTATTTTATGCATTCCTAAGTCATCAAGTCCTTCTCCTCCTGATGCACTGCTCTGGTGTTTGGCTGCAGGAGTCGGATGCATCTCAGGAGGGCTGAGCTCTCCAGCTGGAGGAGTGTTGTGGCCACATGTACACAGCTGGAATGAGGGAGTTGTGACTCTTGTTTTTCCTAAAACAGCGTCTTCTGGTTACTTCAGATGAGACTAATTTTCTTTCCCTTTGTTACTTATGCAGGGAAACAGGTGAGGTGGAGGAGTTTCTGACTGTGTCAGTGACTTCTGCTGCAGTCTTGTGCTGATGCTGAAGTTCAGGGATGACATGTTCTGCCTGTTTCTCATTCATGCTGTTCACCTGTAGGAGACAGCTCTGAAGTGAGGACGCACCAAACTGTCCATCCCTGGGAGGCAAACATACCACGAGGTGGAAAAGGCGACTTTTCACAGCTCCAGCTTCAAGTCAGTGGTTTCTATTGAAACCTGCTTTTCACAGCAGTTGCTGCACAGTGGTGTCATAGCAGAGCCGCTTATTCTTCTAAACTCTTCAAGTATTTCGGATATGCTGTAGGAAGTGACAGCCCTTGAAAGTGGCCTTTACAGTACAGCATTAGGGAGCTGCATTTGTTTTGACTCTTCCTCTCCCTGAAGTAAAGAGTTATTTGTTCCATGCTTATTCAGAACATCCTCTTACAGAAACCATGGAAATCTTTTGTGATATTGCCTTAACAATTCACTCCCAAGGTATGCACTTTTATAGCAGCATATAGTAAGTGGAAGTATTAGGAGAAAAGACAGACATGTCTCAAATAAAGGATCCCTTACTAAATTGGGTATTTTTGTTCTGTTTTGTTGTTTTCCCCCAAGTCCAATTGTTTCGTTTTGTTCTGTTTGTTTGTGTTGTGAGGTTTTTGTTTGTTTTCTTTAAGCCCTTATCACATTCAGCATCAAAAGAAGTGTTTGTGTTTTAGAGTGTAGAAGGCTGGGTATACTCAGCTCTTTTGAAAATCCAGCTATAAGAAGAGACATTGGTCACTACCTCCTAGCTGAGAGCTGTAACTCCTTGTCTGAATGGCCAACCAGTTGTTCCTCCACTCTGTCAATATATAAAAACTGATTTAATCTCTATCTGATGGCTTTTCTAACAGCTTGATCACACACATATGGACACACCCACTCCATAACCAAGGAAGAGTTTTTCAGTGAGAACTTAAGGAAGTATTGTAGATTTCTGTTCAAAAATTACCTTGATATACCCTTGTTTTTCATTGGGGAAAATATGCTTATTGTTCCTTCCTTGCCCTGGGTGCTGGACTGTTGCTAGGCCGGAGTAAATAAAAATGCTGACTTCAGCTCCTCTGAAAACCTAAATGAAGACGTTCTTTCTGACAAGTTAACCTTTTGGAAGGCTCATGCAAAGCATTTTCAATGGTAATGTTGGTTTTTTAACTATTTAAAGTTTTCAGTAGAAGCATCTGTGTTGTTTAAGATGCAAAGTAAAATATTTCCAACATATTATTCTTCACCTTTTTTGTTATTGTTGTTATATCCTGTCTTGTATATCCTGTGAAAATGCTCAGGATTTCCCACAACTCTGCTTTCTGCCATCCCACATCTCTGTCTGAAAGTGGTGTGATAGCTCTGTCCTGGAAGACTGTGATTCCTTCATGGTAGTAATCCCTGCAGAGACATAAAGGAGGTAGTATAGAATTAGCTGGTGGCCCTTATGGTGGATAGGGAATCCCCAGAGTTTATGTTTCTGTTTTATGGAGAGTATTGCATTATTTCTGGATGATCGACATCAGTATTTGGTGGTTGTATGATAACCCTATTGGTAAATACGGGTTTTGTAATAATCATACTGAAATATAAAGCCAGAACATGCTGCACTGCAGGATGTACTGGACATCTACTGCAACAAGTCTGTTGCTTCCTTTTTATATTTTTAGCAGCATTGAACCCCCTATATTGTAGTTCCAGGTTATAATTAGCTGAGGTACAGTTTGCCTGCTGGGCACAGTGTCAGTTGACAACTTTGAGACCACTGATAAAGTGTCATCCTTGCAGGTGCTTTGGTGACCGCTCTTTGTGCTGTGGCTGGTGTGTTCATGTTCTCTCTTAATTTCTTGGGAGAAGGAACAGCTTTTGAGAATCGGCAGAAAGAGATGTCTTTGTGTTTGTGTACAGCTGCAGTTGACAGGATAATTTAGAAGCAAATGGGTTGCATATCAACTGCTGTACCAGTCAGATCCTTATTGTGACCAAGCCTGGTGTCACAAGGAAATACCATTAGTGCTCTCCATACAGAAGTGCATCCTTCTCTGCATTTAGCTTTAAGTTTGTTCTGCATTTTTTGCTTTATCCTTATATGCCTGCTGTTCCTTCTCTTTAGGTGGTGCCAAGCCATCTGTACAAACACCACAAACAGAGTCCACAAAAGAAAGAATGAACATATTCCTGGCTTATAGCATAGATAAGACTTTGTCAAGGTAAAGTGTAAAGAGAGCATAGGATGGATTTGATGATGAGATAGCATGGTGCTGTCGTTTCTCATCCTTCACAGGAGTGTTCTGAGACAAGCTATCTGCCCAAATAGTTCAGGTAACTGGGCTGTGATACACTTCTCTGGAGATGACAGCTAGAAAATCTGTCTGTGCATAGAAACCAGATAAACCTTTTCTAGAAATCCTAATTCCAGAACTGTAATAAAACCCTTATCAGGCTTCACTGAAACCTCTGCTCAGTGCCCTGAACAGTCATAAAGCTCCATATCTTTTCCTTAGAAACACAGTACGTACCTGCAGCTCCCATTGCATCCTGCTAAGAAGTCCTGTGTCTTTTCCTTATGACTCATATCCTAGGAGAACAGATTGCTTTAAAGAGCAAACTTCTGAAGTTCTAAGGCTTTGTTTTCACTTGCAATAGACTCTTTGAAACTTCCGTGGTTGGAAGCAGCCACAGGGAATTGCCTGCAACATTAATTAGTTTTCCAAATTTTGTTCAATATGTGTAATGCTCCTTGCATTCAGCAGCTCCACCTCCAGCTGCCTGACCTAAGTAAATGCGAGGGAAAATGCACAGACTACAAAAGCTCCTTGGCTAGCAGTGCTGCAGTGTAATATGCAAGATACCCAATGTATCCTGGAGGAAGCTCTCTAATGTGAGGCTTGATCCTCATTTTCCAAGTTCACCACAGCAGATCAGTTGTTTCCTGCACTCTGGTCAGTGAACTGCAGCGTGTCTGAGTAAAGGCTGGAGGAATGAACTGCTTCAGATCCAGGTGCCAACGATGGCCTTGACCAATGCACTGACCACTGCAACAGTAAAAACCCGTGTATTAAAGCCTAGGTTAAAATGCAGGTTTTAGAGTGGCTTTGCCAGTCAAATCCTCTGCATCTCACATGCATAAAGAGACCTCATTTGTAAATTATTTTTCTCTCTTACTGTACCATTTTACACTTTGTGACAGATCTGCAGGATCTGACCTCTGGTGGCACAATGACCTCTAAAGGGATGGATCTTGGCTTCAGGGGAAAAACTGTGGGCCTTACAGTGGGCTTTCAATACAATTGCATGTGATTTTATGATATTGCATAATCTGTAAGGGATTCTGTGCAAGATGCTGCTGTTAATGACTACACAGACTATTGTAACTGTTTTTACAGAAGGAATACACTGTGCTAAATTTGGAACAAAGTGCCTTCCAGAAATGATTTTAATAGCCAAGATAAAGAGCCTACTAGTTAATAAAAAAACCCTGGAAAACTGTTGAACATGAATGTCAACATTTTTAATGGATTGCCTTTTTTATTGTGTGCTGCGTGTTTTTGTCAGGGGAAAATGATAATTACAAACTAGTAACAATAATGAGGTTTTGAATATTCATAGGCAATTAAAATATGTCTCTGTGCATTTTATCAGTACCCAGTGGGAAATGTTGCTCATTTTTTAGAAATAACTGTTTCACAATCCTTGGTGAAAAATACAGGACAGAAATCAAAACACCAAGCAGGGCATAACACTAACAAAGTTCAATTGTTCAAGGAGGAAAAGCAAATGTTTCAGAATTGATTAAAAACTTATATTTGTAGTCGTGCCTTCTTACTGACAGTGAATTGTCATGTAGAATAAGGGTACTGTAATGTAGGTTTTAAAAGGTGTAGGGACACTTCCCACAAACTTTTCTATGAATATTAGATATCTGTTGAGAATTAAAGAACCAGTGCAAAAAACCCAAACAAACAAAAAGGGCATCAATCAGTAGCAGGCAAGAAAATAATAGGGAGTTGTAAATTTTAACTAAATAACTGGTGGATGTATGTAGTAAAAAGCTTTTTCTCACAGATTTATCTTAGTTCACCTAGAAGTTATTGGATTCTTCCCCAACTAAATGAACAGTTCAGCATTTATTTTGCAGCTTGTCAGAATATTAGCAGATGATAAGCATTGTTTTGCTGCTGAAGAAGAATGAGCCCACGTTTTTCATGGATGTAACTACATTTTTCAGTGGCTTTTTAGAATACTGTACTTACTTTTGAAACTTAAATAGGGATTACTTCAAAATTGCTTCCTCTTGTCTTTTAAAATGTATTTCTCGTTAGACCCTTTCTTCTGATTCAGTGTACTGGAAATGTTTATGGAGTGTTCATGTGCTGTGACATTGAGTTGTCATGAGACCAATTTTGTTGTCATGCGTATCAACACATAATTAGAACCTTTAGCAACTTCATTAGCAACTCTTAGAAACTTTCCAGGAGGGATCTTGAAGAGGGAAGGCAGCATCAGCACGTACATTTTGTCAGACATCTGCCTGGTTTCCAGGCTGACAGCCCCTATTGAAATGACACCAGGAGTTCTTCTCAAACAACACTGCCTGGATGGCAAAAAAATGAAAAGGAAAGGTTAAGCATGATATTACTGTAGTCTCAGGTTTGATTGATGAGCTTGCAGACTATGTAGGAGAAGAGTTTTCCATAGCAGTTGTTATAATCAGCTTTTGAGTGCTGTATTTCCATGGAGGTGTGTTTAAAAATTGTAATAATAAAGAAGGCATAATAAAAATTATGCCCTTGCCAATAGCAAGAGGTGACTGCAATGAAAATTTGAGCATCCAGAAAAATAAAAGGTTGTTGTGAAAACTGATAACAAGAAAAACTGAAGTTTCTAAAGATATTTAGGAAAAAAGAGCAAATTAAGTAGCTTTGTCTTGGCTTTACAGCTCAGCAGGGTAGGGCGGTACTTACACTTAGAACTTCTGAGGTGATCTTAATTACTCTTTTCTGATTACAGCCTGTTCACGGGCAGCATTATGAAGCAAGAGACAGAACGACAGAGAACAGATCAAGTGCTCCGTTTTCTTCTGTGACTGTTTCTGCCATAGGCTCGCACTCCCATTCGGAGCCCAAGGGTATCCTTGCAAGATGGGAGCATCTGCCCCTGTAACAGCCGTGGTTGCAACGCCTGTCATCCAGGAGCTGGAAGCAGGGCCAGGTATGCCTGTTGTACATGCTACAAACGGGAGAGCCTCAGCTGTTTGGACAGCTTTTTATCTTAGTATTTTAAATATATTTTCCCCTAGATAAATCCAATTTAAAAAAAATGAGATGCGGAGAGATGTAATGACTTTTTGTGTGTGCCAGAGGAACCTTGAGCCTGTTCTTAACAAAACACCTATTTTATGTCTTTCCTGCTGGACTGTTCAGACTGGGGCCAAGTCCAATTCTTCCCCAGTTGACGGAGTTGTAACTGTGCCTTCCTTAACCCAGGGTGAACTTTTGCCTGATGTTTTTCCTTTTTCTCTTTTCCTTTCACCCACTTTGAACCAAAGACATACGATTTTTTTGGACCTCTCTTTGTGATGCTGCAATGCGAGAGAAGTTCAATAAGTCTTTGCAGTCTATGCAGCTTTTCAGGCATACAACCTAAAGTTCTGCTCATGTTTTCTTTATAATGAGGTTCATGTATTGACTTTAGAGAGCCCAGCTGTAAAGCCAACACAATGGCATGATTAGATTTTTGTGTTCACCTAGCCAACTGTTTGCTTGTATGTGAATAAATATTTATATATACTGTTTGTGTTTATATTTAGGATACCCAGCAGTCCCTTTTAGCTTGAAGTCAAGAATAAAAAGAAACATATCTAGGAAGCTCTGACTCGAGAACTGTGGGGGGCAACATACCCCTAAAGGCAACATAGATACAAAAATTGTTTCAATCCAAGTGCTTCAGATATGTCTTTAGGATTTGGCAATTTGTAATTTTTACCAGAGATGCCAGGGAGGTGCCATTTCCCAAAGAGGGAAACGTATTAACAAAGTGCAATCTGTGTACTGTGTCTAGCATTCCATCTTACAGCAGGAAATACGTAAGCAAATTATTTTAAAAAATATAAGCCAAGTCCAAATACTGATAAAGTGTTTTAATTTGGTTCTCTGTAACAGTTTCATTCATATATAAATAACAAGCCTAAAAGCTGTAGCCATTTCCTTCCCAGCTTCTGGGAAGTAATTTTCTAGTTCACCTTTCTTTGCCTACCGCAAGTCTGAAATAATCTGCAAAGTCAACCTTTTACATTCTACTTTAAACTTTATTCTTGATGCTTTGGCAAGGCAGCTCTGAAGAAACCCTCATTTTGTCAGCAAAACTGGTCGCGCTCTCCTAGGAAAGAGGCAGATACTTAGAAACTCACCAGGGACTAATTTTTTTAATATATTATAATACATTTTTACATGCTACGATATTACATTGTTCTTTGATGTCCCAGCATGTAGCAAATGATTATAGTTTCATTGTGGCTGTTTGCAAGATCATGAGTGATAAGGTAAGCTGTATGCTTTCTACTTTTTTCCTTCTGCTTCATAGTCCTTATAAATAATTCATGGAACAAAATTACTGTCCCAGAAAAATGCAGTCTGTTTCATCAGCCCTTTCACACTTTATTGATCAGCACATATAATTTTTTAATGTGCAACATCACCGGAGTTTTGAATACTAGTGAGTTTCTTTCTCAGTTGCACAGAATGCTCCAGCAAAGGCTTCAAGAAAACTAGGACATTTCCATGCAGGTGTGATTTTTAGGCCAAAGAAGAATACACCCAACAGTATAAATTATGCTGTTTAGGATCCATTTTAAGTTTCCTCTTCACCAGATAGTAGAAGAACATAGGAAGAATCACATTAAATGGAAGGAGAATGATAGAATAGAAAATGAAGCTAATTTGAAGAGTAAGCGCTAGATTCATAGTTGGTGTAAATCTTCACACTTTCCTTACACTCAGTAGTATGATGTTGATTTTTACTAGCTGTATATCTGCCCAACTAACGTGTAAAAGGAGTGTGACCTGCGATGGAACCATTATATGCCATTAGCTGCTGAAACTTGCTCCTAAACGTGACCCTCAAAGCCATGCTGTCGCTTTTTCAGCCACTTTGTTCAGCTTGTTTAAGGTGCTGTTCATCTGAAGAGGAAGGTTTAGATGCAGTTTCTGATTTATATGGTTCTACCGTTTACTAGGTGCAGCATAAACAAGTGAGATTGGTCCTGTGCTGTGGCAAACAGATTACACCTGCTTTGCCCAGAGGGAGCAACCAAAACCAAGGCTCCTTGCAGCAGCACCTGACAGCTTCTGCAGTTCTGTTCATCTTCAGAATACATTTGTTTTTCTTATTTGCCAAGTAGAGCTATATTTCTCTTATTGTGGTGGATCAAATTCTTCTTTTATTTGTGCTCTGGTCCCTTACCCTACAAATCATCCAGCTGTTATCAGTGGATCTCCTTACAAAGCACAAAATGTCGTTCAATGTTATTAGAGGTAGAGAAGTAGCTCCTTCGGGCTTCCTCTAATTGATCATTGTGCAAGTGCTGAAAGAAGAAAGTAACCTACTTTCAGATAGTTGTATCATGTGAGAAATGGTAGCAAACGTTCTCTTCGGTATTATTCTTACCACTACAACATTTTTTTAATGTGGTAGTTAGAAACCTATTTAAAAGAAGATTTCAAATACTTAAGTGTGATAGAAGATTACGTGTAAACCTGGTTAGAGATGTTTCAGAAAACCGTTTCAAGAAAGACATGGGAGTTTTGAAAGGGAGTATTCGTTTTGACAAATATATAGTGCAAAGATCAGAAAGATTTTGGAAGTGCCTGAATAAGTGTTTCTAGCATTTTCGAAATGAAAACAATCCACGTCTGTTCTAGAACTTTTTTTAACATGTAAACCCATAAAAATATACTATATACTAAAGGAAAACCTTGGAACAGCTAAAATATTTTTTTCTGACCCAACACTAGTTTTTATCTATTTATCTATTTGATCTATTTGCAGAATGTTTTAGAACTTTAGTTTTTGTAGAAATATGATCATTTTAAACATACCAATTTTTTTCTACTGCTTACTAGAAATATTTTTCTACAAATGTCTAAACATGGTTGGATTTGTGAAACTACTGTAGGATTTACATTTTGATTTATGAACATCCAAAATATGGGTTATGGCAGTTTCTTTTCTGAAGTAAATACACTGATAGAAGAATTTTAAAAATGCAGTCTCTTTTTTCTGTTCAAAATAGTATGTAAAACATGAATCGTTCAGTTACTGTAATGATGTCTTTGCAGCTCTCTGCTAATATCTCTCTTATGGAACCACTGCTGTAAATCTTTACATCAGGATGTAGTAAATGGGGAAAGGATGAAATTTTTATGATGGCTGGTGTAAAAGGTGTGCTATAGGGGCAATAACAGAATGGTCTTGGAAGTTGCTTTAAAAGAAAAAAAGGGAAAGTGTTCCTCATTTAATACATTCATTGTTAAACAAGAAGGGAAGATATAAAAAATAAAGCCCACAGTCCTGAGGGCAAGTGCTGAGCAGTTAATAATTGCCCTCTAACCACAACCTATAACATTTCATTTTTGGTGAGTTTCTAGTCAGATAATTCCTTGAAACAGCTGGAAATAACAGCAATTAGCTAAGGAAGACTTCAGGAAAGACAGATAATGCCTATTGCTACTGTATCTTTGTGGGATACTGGCAGGAGAGTTAATTCCCTCTAACAGTCAATTCCCTTTTCACGTGTGCACCAGAACTACGTGATGTCCATTTACTTGGTGTCTTTTCCACCACGAGCTGAGAAGAAGATGCTGCTTCTGTCCCTGAAACGCAGATGGTCAAAGACCTTGGGCAGAGAGGTTAACAAGACAGCTTATATTTTGCTGTCTCTGTGGAGTGTGTGGGCACAATCTCGGAGTAACAGAGGTGCATTTGCTTTCTGGCGAGCACAGTGTGATCAAGAGCAAAATGCCCTCCTGTATTTGCAGAAAGAAAAAGCTCAATAAAAATCTATGCAATGCTTGCTAGGAGTGGGGGGAATTCTGTTGATGGCTGCTCCTGACCTGGCTCGCTCTGCTCACTGCTGCTTTTCTCAGGGATGTGTGTAAATTCATGCTCTGCCTCTTAGAGTTTGATTAGATGGAAGTGCTGTTGTAGATTATACTGCAATATCCAACTTTTGCACCATAGAATTTCACATAATCCACAGAGGCTGGTTATCAATAGTATTACATTATTTTCAGGTTATTCGGTAGCTTTTAAAAATAGTTTTTAATAGGTTTTTTACTCAAAAAAAAAAAAAAAGAAAATATAGTCATGACAGTAAGGTGATGCTAAATATTTCATGCTGCAAAAACATTAGGGGCAGAAAATTAGTAGGTGCCGATTTGTATGGTAGATACACTACACGTAAATGCTTGTGCACCAAGTAACATAGTTGCAGAGTTTATTCCACAAACATTAGTATTGCAATGCTTACAGGTTTACATTCCATTAAAAAGAAAACCGAAACCAACAACTCTCAAATGTGTGAGTTACTTTAGGCCTGTTAAATTTATTCTAAGAATCTCCAATATGTTTTTTATTCTTGGAACCATTTGCAGTTTTTTTTAGTTTTATGTCAGTATCAAAATTTATACCCATTAGAATTTGATAGCAGACTGGAAGAGAAAGTGGAGTTATACCAGAGTAATAAATTGGGCTATTAATTTAGTATTTAGCATTGGATAATAAAATATTTTAATTTCTTTTTATTCCCATTGCAAAATCTATTACTAAGAAGCAAACCTGGTTGGTCACTTTGCTGTTAACAACACTGATAGACTCTCACGCAAACTTCTTGCAACTAAAATCTAGTTCTCCAGTTTGACAAAAGCAGAATGAGTTGAGACAGTGAAATCCAAAGTTATATTCCATCACTGTCTCAGTAAAATTAATCTCAGGTTTATGGAGGTAAACTTAATACATCTGTAGCAGACAAGACTCACAGGAGATAAATGCCTGCAATGCAACATTTTACAGTGTATATATAATTAACATCAAGGAGGCCACCTTAATTTCATTTTAAATATACAAATCCAAGAAATTTGAAGGTGTGTCTACCACAGAAACACTAAATTATCAGTCCCCTATTCTTACCACCAAAAGAGTGGAAAAAAAAATTATATGTCATATGCATAACATTCTCTGTATTTTTAAGCAAGCAATGAAAATCTTCGTAGTTTATTCTAGATGTGTCTAGGAAAGATTCTGTTGGTCTAAGACTTAGGTATTTACTCGGAAGAAAGAAATTTTTGTTACATGGACTTCAGGATGTATTCCACTTTGTAAAAAGAAATTAATGTAATTTTGAAATCCGGAGAAAATAACTGTAATTGTACTATGCATGTAATAGGATTCTTATGACAAGGCATCTGTCAGGTAATACTATAATGCAGCTGAAGTAGGTGTTTTCTGAAATGGAGAGTTCCATTGTGCTACACTAGTTTTAGTTGGTTCACCAATTGCGACCCAGTTCTAATACTACAAGAATAAGGAACAGCAGTTCCACACATACCTTAAGTGTTGCCTCTATGATTCTGAGATTCGTAATCATCTGTATTCCATGCTAGGCTGGGTTGTCAGCACCTACCCTTAGCAGCACCTCCCTGCTATTGTTTGGTATAAAGTGCTATTATTCGATTCTGTCCTGTTTAAGTAGCTCAAAATTATAAGCAGTTTTAAAACATTATGGTAACTTTGATTACCATGCAATAACTGGAGGCGCTACAGAACTTTATCAGGTCTTTGAAGAGTAGTAATTGGATGCTATGCACCACTTGTTTATTTTTTGCTTTACTTTGATCAGGCTCTAAAGGTATAATAAAATTAAATATAAATAAATTGCATTAAAGTAACAAATATTTGACACTGTGAAGGTCAAACTTGAAATGTTTTTAAATTCTCTCAACTTTCCCTTAATGGAAGGGTAGAATAGGTGCTTTCTAACTAGAAGACATTAGACAGGACAGATCTGCACTATGTGATAACTGCTATAATACCCTGCTTTGAATTAAGCCATAGCTTGAACTACCTATTTCAAGGATAATCTAATCTTGAAGATGAATATTTAGTATAGTACATAATATTTGATCCTAAGTACAAACTTCTATTATTCCACTGCCAATAACATTCAGCCAGTCCTACTTATTCCTGTAATGAGCTTTCAACTTTTTTAGAAAAAGTTTCCTAATATTTGGGATTTTTAAAATATTTATTAGCAAGCTCAAAAATCAGCCTATTTCTACTGAGGTTTAAATTTGTTCATTTTGTTCTAAAATTAGAAACGTCTCCATGTGTGTAAATATTATGGCAAGTATGCGAGAGAGTTCTGATTTGAATAATGATATTTAAACTCAGACTTGAGTGAAAAAAAGGATTTTTAATTTTTTACAATTATCTTTGTTACAACAGTAATACATACCAATGCTTTTTGTTCAAAATATTTTTCGTTTAAGTTTTTTATTTCTTTTGTATTTAGTAAATATTAATTGATTTTTTTCAAGGAAGAAAAAAAAAAAGGAAAGTCACTTAATGACAGGAAGAGATCTAGAAGTGCTATGGATCTGGTTTTGTGTGTTGCTTACATCTTCCTTTGTTAGAAAATCAAAAGAATAATTGAAATGATAGACATCTGCTGAAGATGAGCTGATTAAAAACCAAATCTTGCACTCTGTCAGTCTTGATCAAACACTAGAACATGACCTAAAGTTTACCAGAAAATTCTCTCATCATAATGAATATTATTCTCAAGAGACTGTTTTTTTCAATTCAAGAAAATGTAAGAGGTATTATAATAACTAATGTATGCTTTATGAAGGGACATTTTCCTGAACATCTTTGTTAGAGACTAAAGCAGCTCCATGGGCCTGTTGTAAAAATCATAATGAGAAGTTGTATTTGCTGGGGTCATGGACCCTGATTTTAGAGTCACTGATCATATCCTAACTCAGAAAAACTACTAATGCTTGCAATCTTGGTAAAAAAATTGCTGGCAAGATTACTAACAAGTAGTTATGACAACGTTTTTTACCTTCAGGTATTTTTTTGCTCCCGGTCATTCATGGAGTAGACTTCAGTTATGGTATGGCTCTCTTGTGTTCTCCTGGCCATGCATAAAAGTAGAAAATAAAAGTTATTGATTTACATTAATATCACTCTATTAGCGTGAATTTTGATATGTCTTATATTCTTGGTTCTTTTCAGAAGATCTACTAACCACTTGTCATACTGTAACTGAGAGAGGCCATTGAATGTCTGTAGAAAATGGTTTAATGTCTGTTAACAAATGCATTCAGAACGCAATTTTGGGTGAGTGGCTGGCTTTTTTCTAAGGTTGGGGGTTCTGTGGCTTTTTGTTTTGTTGTTTAGTTGTTTTGATTTTTTTATCAACATGATTTGACAAGATGAATTCTTACTTTGTAATTATGTATATGCTAAATTCATTTTCAACTGATAAAAATTCTTCCGGGAAATCAACTGTGTCAGAAAGCATTCTCTGCTTAATGGATATAACTAGATCTCATTTTGAAATGTGTGAAGCGCTTCAGTCTGAAAGCAAATTAACTGTATGGTGATCACATATTCAGGTAGCATATTTAGCATCATATTTCATAAAGAGCGCTATTTTGAAATCTACTGTCAGTTTCAAAAGGAGATATAAACGAATGAAAAAGCATCTTTGGCATCACATAATTATAAATAAATAACTAAATATATCTAAAATACATAAAGACTACAGTTTAAAATATGTCATGGGCTCATCTGTAACTGAGGAACGTTTTTGGCTTCTGAAAAGCAACGAGTAGTAATATTATGTTAGAGCTGTTAACGGTTTGCTTTTTTAAAAGAGCAAAGCAGAAGGTTTTCTGGCCTTAAATTCAATTTTTTTATGTAGTCAAGCCCTGTCCTTTTCTCACCAGAAGTCTGGTAGAAAGTCCATGACTTTGTTCTCCTTCACCTCATTTGGTATAGCTTTCTGCACTTTCCTTTTCTCATCTTTTCTTCCGGAATCACTCTCATCTTTCTCTCAGGGTAGCCCTGACCCAAAATCTAATTCTTAAGAAATTATTAAGGAGGTTTTGTTTTATATATTAATTTATAAATTCCCAGGTCTGGGCCATCTCTCCACTGCTCTGTACAATGTGAGCTTGCTTCAATGATGAAAATGTTCAGAGCTCTCTTGTCTTGAATTGTCTGTAGTTTGGCAGAGGGTGTTTTTTATTGATTGTAAAGCACTATGGAGTGATAACAACCTACTCCACTGTCACTGAGCTTCTGTTTCACATGGCTTTAGGATGACCATAACTGATCATTCATAATTTCTAAAATAGCATGGGATATTGGTGCTGGTTACGCAGATTCAAGATAGGATCACTGAGCCATGCATGTTTTAGCCGTGCCAAATTATGTGACACTTATCCACCACCTTCTGCTTAATTTTGTGATGGTCACGTGGAATGTTAGCATTTTTCAGAAGTTCAGGGATGAATCAGCAATGCCGGAAAACCACGGTTTTTCTTACTCTTAATGAGAAGTAGAAATCAGTTTGGACTGGGACAAGTATTCTGTACAGCAGATAGAAAACAAATGTTTTCCAAGTAAACGGATAACAATTCTCTTTGTGTTTTATAGTAAGTCAGAATGTGAAGTTGAAATTGTTATGGCTGGTTGTGTCGTCATCAGATATGCTCAATTGGTCTAGGGGAAAAAGAAAGTCCAGTTTGGTAGCTGAGGGTAAATACAGGTGAGTACAGTGTACATATTTCTAGCATAGGTAACATAAAGATTACCTGGCTTGAAATACCAAACAGTTAGTTTAGACAAGTTTTATTTCTGAAGGATGCAGCTTACATATTTTTAGACCTACTGTTTCATCATTGTGAGAACAGGAGAAAGATTGTCTATGTCTAGACGACATCTACAAAATCACGTCTCTCTTGATTAACGACTAAAATCTCTGGGTGAATCATTTGAATTTTGTCCTTGAAAACTGCAAGAGGACAGTTGCCAGCAGGAAACAGTATTTCTTTCTGTTAGACATGTTACTTTAAAAACCTGATCTTCTTCTGTAGTTACTGAAACAATATTTCTTTTGATTTTATTGCCCATTTATGCCTTTTCCGTGAATAAATGTGTCCAGTTCACATTTTTCAAGGGAAAGGTATAAATAGGTGTAGCACTTTCAGTAATACCTACCTAAAGATGTACCAGTCTCATCACTGGACCTTCCACGTGATCACCTCAGCCAGGCAGAGTAATCAAACTAGCTATCAAATCTAATGATTAGAACTCGGGACATAAACTTTCAGAAAACTTAAGATTTATTAAAGAATAAAATCCCTGAAGCTTCAAACGTATTTGAAACCGGTACTGCAACCATGGGACATGGATAAAGATCATGTTGCCATTGCTATCCCATAAATTAGTCTAAGGAATAGACCCTTCCTTGCAAGTCTCAGTTAATCAGGTTTTTTAACCATTGCTTTCTCAATACACTAAGCTTTTTCAGCATGATTATAAATCATTCTTCTAATACAAACAGATTTCAGTTAAATGTCATGTTCAGATGAATCATAACAATCAGTGAAAAAATACACAACAGAAAAAACTCTGGGGAGAAAAATTCATATAACAAATTCATACTAAGCTTGTGTTATGATATTAAAGCACAAAGTAGGAAATACTAAAGTTAACCTGTTCTTCATGATGGAAACACTAGTATCATGCCAGGGGACCACAATGGAGACAGGAACTATAAATCACTGAATCCATAAGAATTTACATACAAAGAAGGGATTTGTGTGTAATTATACTACCACTGTTGTGAAGTAATGATCTAAGGATGACTTGATTTAGCCTTGTCCTCAGAAAAGGACCAATTATAAGTTCTTTTTCGTGGTAAAATTAACAGACACAGATGGGTAGTTTTTAAGGGCTAGGTCATACTTGATTTTTGCAGTCTTTCTGGATAAGAGGTATTTAACAATACAAGTAGAATTACTCATCAAATTTGACAAATAATTAACTTAGAGTATAAGGGAAGAAGTATAGTTTCACTGAAATGTTGAGTTAAGAGACTTGCAATTCATTGTATTGAATACATGTGGCAGACGGAAAAAATACCGGAGTTGGTGGTTTCTATATGCACATGTGCTTCTGAGAACAGTTCCTGAAAACTGTCCTGTGAGTAAAAAAAAAGGAGTTACAGATATTTTTCCAAATATATTTGTTCTGAGTAACCTCACTGCTAACAAATACAAGTTGAACATCATTTGCTTGTTCACTTCCAGTGAGTAAACACTGTCCCCCATTTCAGATATGAATATTTCATATGTAATACTATAGATTTAATATGTATCTGATAAAGAAGGTTCTAGGCAGATTTAACACAGATGCTTCTGCAGATGCTTTGGTGTCAAATGCAACATAGTCTTAGACCCAGTACAAGCTACAATTCTTCACCATTGCTCTACTCTAATTTATAGCATCTTTATAGTATCAATTCCCACCTAACAAACAGTAATAAAGCTCTCAGAAGATTAATGAGCATAACTCATGCACTAGTGGACTGAAAATGTGAAACAAATCTGGCACTTGGGTATTGTGGTTATAGAAATAAGAAGTCACAAATGATCTTAAAATGATGTTTTTGTCTGACTTACAAACTTTTGCAAAGTTGTACCTCTCTCAAAAAGCATTTAAAAATATTTTAATATTACTTCTCATGGATTTTGTAGTTGTAATTATCTTCTCTTAATTATGCATGGGGGTTATATGTGACTTTTTTGCATGCTGGTGAGCCACGACTGAGCACCACCCTTCCAGTCCTGCCAGGACTGCTTGGTTCCCAATCACTTTCACATATTAATGGAGGAAGTCATTCCTCTAGGAGTGCTTATCGGAATTGCCTTTCACTGTTTCAGATCAAAAAAGGGCAAGGAAGGAATTTTGGGTTTGTGTTTTTTTAATGATTATTTCCCTCATTGCTCCTTACTTTAAGATTTGAATTTTAATAATCTGCTATTTTGAGATTTAAGCATAAAGTGTTGAAAGACAAGTAGGGAAGTTCCCACCTTCACTCTGTGTGAGTGACTCACTGCTGTGAGAGGTGTGTTTTTACACACACTACCACATGTGGTGGTTTGCTACATCCCTGCTCTCCTCTCTTTAGGTAGTTCTTTTTAGAGCCTTTGAGAAACAGAACATATACTACTTGATCCAAACCACAGATAGCTCAGTAGGTTATACTGAACCACAGCACATCCAGATGATTGATCTCCACCATTCTCAGTGCCACTTCTGGGTATGTAGCTGTTTCCAAAACCTCCTTTTTGCTTCTGTCATCATTAAGAACTAATTATCTATCCTCTTAGATACCACTCATCTCTTAAAAATACTCAAGTCTTTGAGCATGTTCAGAATCTGAACTTTTTTTTAGCATATCTGTGTATGAGGAAGAGAGAATAGATAGGGAAGCAACTTCTTCCACTAGTGCTTAAAAGAATGTGACCCTCCTTCCCTAGGTCCATTTGGGCTCCTCTGGCTGTGCACAGAGACTGTGAGCGGGCTGTACACAACAATTTATGGGTTAATTCCCAAAGCAGAGCTGGCATTAACAGGCTGCAAGGCTAAAGCTTCTATGCTCACCACCTGACCTATGGAAAAGTCACAACCTAACAGTAAGTTTTGTTTCCCCCACTGGCTTCATGTTCCAGAGGCAGAACCTGGCCCACCTGTGTCTTTGTGGCTCTGCCCTCTCCCAGGTGGTCATGGTTGGGGTGGTGGACAAGACAGCTGCATGTATCGCTTGCTTGGGAGCTGGGACTGGGGCTTTCC
>JAVSBS010022935.1:49562-104612 GCA_033124195.1 Coracias cyanogaster | reverse complement strand
ACCAGCTTTTATACTGTTGGATAAACAATTCAGGTTGCACAGGCAATCCTCAAAAATAACTTCAAAAGCGGGACACCTGCTGGTTTTTCATCCTTACTGGGTTCCATCCAAGGTCGGCCAAGCCTCGGAAGAAACTCAAAGAGGAGGAGGCACCTCTGTCTGCTTTGGTCTGTTCTTACGGCTCATCAACTAATTTCCCAACAGAGAAAAATCCTCTGCTGGTTGCAGTCACACTGTCTGGTTGTGAGATTCATACGTATGTCAACTTTAATTCAGGGCCTATTGCTCAGGCCCTAGCACTTCATTAGCAGAATCTTATACCTCTTAAATAATTTTTCCTTTGTACAACTTAATCAAGTGAAGGTTGCAAAATTCATAAACAAAAATTCTCTGTCTGATTATCTCCAAGTTTCAAATTTTTATGGAAGGTTCAGCTGATTGGAGTTCTGATTCAGTTCAGGAGGTACATGAGTATAAAGTTGTAGATGCAAACTATTTTTATTACGCTCCTTAGCTATACACATGCCATGCAGTGAAACAGTATGGAAGCGAACAGGGATAAAACCAAGCAGGTTTTATGGAAATTATCCTGCAAATCTACAGAATTCAATACCCTTATTCATAGAAACTTTGGTTGTAATCATCTCAATAGAATCTGACTAAACAGTGTGCTGGGCTAACCTGGTGAAAGAAAGGCAGCTCTCCATGAGAAATAGCAATCTACCTTTTCATTTACTACTTTCTATACTTATTTACTTTCTTTGTAAGAAGTAGTGCTAAACTTTTCAATTTCCTCATGCAGAAGTATTTCCAGTCACTAATCATTTTCATCAATAGTCCCTCGATTCCTGCAATTTCCTTTTCCAGGTGGAATAAAACATGAGCACAGCACACAGTGCCAGGAGAAAACTGTTAATGGAGCTTACACTATACTCACCTGCTTGTTAACAGCTATAACAACTAAGCAAACTAGAAAAATATGCATATTCATCTGCAAATGAACCTCATAGTCAAAGCTGTGGATGGAAGAACTTTGATTAACATTACTAACTGCAGAGATAATATCACATAAATTTAAAGTTAACCACTGCCAATTGTCTAAACCCACTAAATAAAATACCATTAATACAGACTTGAAAAGCAAGGCCGAGCTAAACAGTCAGCATATGTTCTTGTGAATGGGAGTAATGGATTCAATGATTTTTTTAATGGAAGAAAATCATAATTTACCAATAGTTTCACTATCCTGCCGTGGTATTAACTATTGTCTAGACCTACGCCTTAGGAAGCTTGCTATCCTTTTATAACCTGCTTGAGACAATTCATTCAGAAGCAAGTATTCAATTAACAAAAAATGTTTCTCCTCCAACCTTCTCAGAAGTGCAGCATAGTATGAAAAGGTAAAAAAAGATGGAAGAAAATGGAATCACCACCCTTGGCTTGTTACCACATATATCCATTATTAGAATGAATATGCCATTACCAAAATATAGCACTATTGAAGTTGGCAAAACCAGCAACATTTACATTTTTCTTTAAGTGCTTTGGTTTTAGGTACAGGTTCTCTTCTTTATCAATATCACTGAGCAAAACATTCTTCTCACACCAGACATTTGATAATACATTAATATACTGCCTTCTATGTAACTATATATTCGTATTCAATTTCAGTGAAATTTCTCTGAAAGAAAACACTATTTTATCCAAAGATTTTTTTTGGAAAAATTTATGTGTTTTACATTACATAGAGAAAGCTAGAAAATGCATTTTTTGATTGGTATGTACAGGACTGCCAGTGCCCTGATACAGAGAATGTGTTTTGCAAACAGGAGCCATATAACATTGGCCATGTAAATCTTTGGTTTGTGCTTGTACTAACTGTTTTTGCATCTCATTACCATATACAGGATGCTCTAGCAAACTGCACAAACAATATAACTTGTGTTCCCATGGGAATTGCTCAAGCAGGCTCACAAACAGTGACAAACACTAGGAACAAATATAATTATGCAGCATTCTGGTCCCAAATGGATCTCATAGATCTTGAAATGGCAGAGTTTTGCCGTATGAGTCAAGAATCACATGACAGAGGAAGGCTAAACATCAGGAGCACAAAATACTAATGGCTGACTGTGCATTAGTAAATGAGACACAGCAAGAAATATTCCTTCTTAGAATCCTTATGGCTTATACTGACAAGTTTGGCATGTTCTTCTTGCAATTACTTATAGTGACCTTACCTATATTTACTGTATGTTAAAGGTACATGTGTGCAGCAAGTATGCGCTACCAAAAGTAAAATGCGTTGTTTATACTGTTAATAGGTTGAAAGGAGTTAATGTAGCCTTACTGCTTCACCTCTGCCAGCAGAACTATTTTTTTAAAAAACATGAATTTAAAGAGACAAGCTAGAGGCTTCCTGCTTTACACTAGCAAAAAAGCAACACTTGACAGCTGAGCAGAGACCCTAAACGCAAGCAATTCTAATAAATGTCTAAAATTTGTCTAGATTAATGCTAAAGAACCTGTGCTACTATAATTCCCACATCTTCCTGGCAGTCACTTCACATAAGCAAAAGAGGAGTATTTAGCAACCCTTGATTTGCATGACAAATGATCTGTATCACATGACTGCATGTTGACATTACTAGCTGTTAAATGTGGTCACATCTCCAAGCCAAATACCAGCATCTGCATTTGGCTACACTGAAAATGTCTATAGCCAAATAGCCAGCTCTTGCAGATCAATGCCATAGCTAGCAATTTAACCAGAAGCTTAATCAGGTATCAGGGAACTACAGATCTGATTTAGAAGTCAAGCAGAGATAAGTATATTGAAACACATAGAAGATATGTTCATGGTCTTTGCCATTTACTGACCCCTAACCCACTTGAACTTAAGCAGATCCTGGGATTCAGTTGATGTGACTCACATTACCGCCTCCTATCCAACCATAGGCTGGATACAAGTATGAACATATAAAATAGAATTCTAAAATATTATTTCTTTAAACATGTTTTCGAAGAACTCAAAGCCTTTCAATGCCAACTGCATAAGCACAATGATGTCCAACTTGTTCACTGAAGAGATCATACACATTCTCAAAAAGGCATCTCAATCATCATCCCTGTGCTATTTAGCCTAAAAATGTAAAAGCATGAACCTTTCACATGTTGAACAAGAAGCAGAACTTTGAGTTTCACTGAAACCTTCATTGATCTTCCCTAATATTTTAATTCAACCTCTCATAAATAGTACTACTTACCTTTATCAAACCTGCCACTTCTGCTATCTAACAGGATCAACCTTCACTACCTTCAAACCACATTACTCCAAAAAGGCGTCAACTTCCGTTGGGTTGAGAATGAGCTTTAACTGAATGGAAATCTATTTTGATGCTTTGTGTCTGATTCCAGTAAAAGCACTTGGTATCTCAAGCAGCTAGGGCACTGACTCTTAGCATCTAAATGTACACTGAATCATTCTGTAAATACAAGAATCTCAAGTGAGAGCTGCAGTCCAGGACATTGCCCCAGGAGCTTGATTTTACAGGCAGGGATCTTCTCATGTCATTTTCACTGTGGTTTCACCACTGTCTTCTTCAGCAAGAGAAAAGAATTAAAAGAATTGTGGATTATGAAAACAGTTATTGGACTAACTCTTTGATGTGGATGCCTAAGGTATGGGATAAAACTTTTATTCCACGCATGAACACTAATAACCAAATCCCTAGCTAAGTGGTATTAAACTAGCTCAACCAACATTAAGAAACAAATGTCAGCTTACCACAGCAAGGGATCAAAGCCCTGTGAAGCCTATAAGGATAAAATTTCTTCATTATAAAGATGCCATTCATGGCTCTGTACTTTGCAGTTCAATAACCCTAGGACATATAAAAGAATAGTTTCAGTTTCCTGTTTTTGTGTATTATAGATCCAGGACTAAAGGAAAAAATGAAGTTTAATCAGGGAAAGACTATAGAAAAAGTTGTAGAACACGTGGTCATGCTCCACATGTAAAACCCATGTAATTCATGTGAGCATATCTGCAGCTTATCAGTTAGAGAATATCTGAGTGTATTATAGAATGGTGTGCTGATTTTGGCCTACATGGGTATGTCTGGTTTTCCTATGAAAGCACAGTTAGTTTACCAAAATCTGGATTTGGGGGGAGGATTTGCCTTTCAACTAAGCCAGTCTTCAATCAGTACGGTACTGCAGGATAATAAACCATTTCAAATGAAGGCCAGTCACTTACTAGGCTCATTATAATGACAGTCCAGTACCCAAAATAACAGTAACTGAAATGTTCTTGATATTTATTTTATATGTAACTCTTAGGATATTAACAGTATAACATCCTACAAGCCATGAGCTAACTGCACTTAATTCCGTCAAAGGTGATTGTTCGGTTTCTCCTCTAGCCTGGATAGGAAACCTGGCCAAGCTAGGTTTTGTACTCCAGGGCATATAGGATCATTACAGAACCCTCTTCTAGCTTAACAAATAGCTTATTGACAACAGGACACTCAAGTCAATAAAAATACACCTTATCACTGCTTTCACAGCATGGATAGACAAGATGCTGGAGCATTCAACCATACGCCAAGGTTTAGGGGCTGGGCCAGTCACTAGACAAATGACAGACACTCTGTTAACCCCTCTCCCTTCCCAGAGTGGAACAGAAAGGGAATAACAGAGTGAGACTTATGGATTAGGAAACTACAACAGCTTTAATGAAGATAATAATAATAAAATTAAATATATAAAAATATACACAAATCCAATATTGAACCCAACTCCCCACATGGTAATTAAGTCACTGTTACAACTGATGTTGTGGAGCAACACTGGGGAAGTCCCAGACTGGACTCAGTGGCAGATGGGAGCCAGACTCAGGATCTGGATTCTAGAACAGGATTCAGGAACGCATGGATTGGGATCAAAGGCAGAACGGACAGAGTCCTCTTCAGATGCAGGCCATTGAAGAAGACAGCTTGACCCTCATAATCCCTCAGCTTTATACTGAATATGTCGTATTCAGGATGAAATACCTCGTTGGCTAGTTTAGGGTCACCCGTCCTGTCCACTCCTCCCTGCAGGAATGGCCATTTACTTTCTGCACCCCACAATATGATACACAAGATTTAGAAGCGACCTTGGTCTGCACACCAATCCTTGGCAGTAACTATGATCATCAAGTGTTATCACTGCTAGAAGCAGACGTTGTCTGGACAAATATGCCGTTAACTTCAGAAAGTGCAATTACTTAGAAGAGACTTAGCTGAAACTTAAAATCACTGAAAAGAATCAGTTCTAACTCAAATCAGGACACCATAGCAACATTAGACAACCACTTATTTCAACCTAAGCTACTGGGAATAATGCAGGAGTCAGTTGATAACCTCTCTACAGACATGGAAGACTGCATTTAAAATAAGGTGCTGCACGTTCTGATTTTTTTTTTTAGTGGGTAGGAGGGAAGGACAGATTTTATTATTATTATTTTCAAAAACTTTATTTTCATTAATATGTTCACAATAGTGGTGGGACTTCATATTATTTATTCCTGAAGCTGCCCATCACTTTCTCTTTATAAGCACAAGTTTTTAGCTGCTTGCAAATTTCTTAGCCTGTGAGTATCTGGGCTGAAGTTTTCATGCCAAGTACCTGCCTAAGATTGAAATTAATGGGGTTTTTTATTATTTTTTATTTGTTTGTTTTCTGGTTTACAGTTTTAAACAGAGTACATTGATCTGTTTTGAAACAGTCCTTTAAGGGGAGGAAAGAAAGAAGGCAGTAATTTAACCATGGCACAAAGGACTAAATACTCAAGGGATTGACTCTTAAAGACTTCAGTACCCTTGTGTTTTGTAGCAGAATCTTTTAATTTGGCTTGTGGCTGCCACACATGACAGGGATGTGCTGCTCCTATTTAAAAAAAACAAACAACAATTTAGACTGGATAGGGCCTCCAAAAGGCATGCACTTCAACCCTTTCTTCAAAGTAGGGCCAACTTAGAGCAGCTTTGCACAGCCTTGTCCAGTTGAGTCACATTTATTCTGTGATAAGCATCAGAAAATGTGGGGGAAAAAATGGAAGAAGGAATTGAAATGAGAAATTTCCAAATCTGTAACTGTTCCTCCACTGCTCTGGAGAGCCATGAGGGATAATTACTTTTTATGACAAATGGGCAAGAATATGACAAATGGGCAAGAACATAGACAGTCTATGGATCAATTAAAACAAGACAAGAAACAATGAGCTTAAATTGCACAAAAAGGGGGAATTTACTAACATCAAAGATTCAAACACTGGAAAAAAATGCCTAGAGAATTTTACAGAATATCCATTGGAAAAGGAGAGAGGCTATTAGGAAGTTAGACAAACATGTATCAGCAATAGTGCTGAATGAATTGCAATGTCCTTTCAAGGTCTTCTCCAATCCTATTTTCTTTATGAAATCACAAGACTGTTCTGTACTACTTATGATTTGGTAGTACTGAGGACTGTATTTCAGATATTCTTTTAAAATGTTTTCTGTCCTCATGGACATCATTAGGGGCTAGCAGGAGCTAAATAAATTATAGCATGGTCAAGTTATAGATTGTAAAAAAAAATTGTGAAGACTGAAAACCTAAAGGAGTTCAAATCACATTTATAATATTCTTTTCAGACTCTACTACCTCTCTGGGCAACCTGTTCCAGTGCTCTGCCACCCTCAAAGTAAAGAAGTTCCTCTTCATGTTTATATGGAACTTCCTGTGTTCAAGTTTGTGTCCATTACCTCTTGTCCTCTTGTTACTGGGCACCACTGAAAGAAGACTTGCCCCATCCTCCTGACATCCACTCTTTAAGTATTTATAGGCATCGGTAATATCCCCCCTCAGTCTTCTCTAGGCTAAGAAGCCCAAAATCCCTCAGCCTTTCTTCATAAGAGAGATGTTCTAGTCCCCTAATCACTGTAGCCCTTTGATGTACCTTCCCCAGCAGTTCCCTGTCCTCCTTCAACCACGGAGCCCAGAACTGGACACAATACTCCCGATGAGGCCTCACCCAGGCAGAGTAGATGGGGAGGATAAACTTCCTTGACTTACTGGCCACACTCTTCTTGATGCAATCCAGGATGCCATTGGCCATCTTGGTCATCAAGGGCACATTGCTGGCTCATAGCCATCCTGTTGTCCACTAGGACTCCCAGGTTTTTTTTCCACAGAAATGCTTTCCAGCAGGTGAGCCCCTAACTTGTACTGATATGTGGGGTTATTCCTCCCTAGATGCAGTACCCTACATTTCCCATTGTTGAATTTCATATGGCTATTCTCTGCTCAACTCTCCAGCCTGAATGAGGATAAGAAAGGAAGGAAGGATTGTAAAATAGATCAGCCAAGGCCAATGCCTCAAGGCAAAAAAGGCAAGCCAGCTGGAGTATGCAGTGGCCTATCTGTTCATTCCAACAGCTAGGTGTGTGGCTAGACACCCGCCACACAACACAGCAAGAGATTTTCCCAAGCACCGAAATAAGGGAACATGTTTTTTCTGTAACACGTTTCTTATTGAAAAATACACTACCTGTTTATTACATACTGACATGGACTTTTTAATAGATCAGGGAGGGTATACTGATTTCTATGCTTCTCCTTTAAGTGGAGCTAGTCAGCTACTGTGCACGTTGGAGGCATTTGCCTGTTCAGGATTAACTACTGGGAGCCTGTGTGGAATTGCATGCCTCTTCTCTCATGCTTTCCATCTCCTTTCCTTTCACCTTCTCCCATGGTTTTTCCCCTTCACTTGCTGAAGCAACTGCATAAGCAGGGTTGCACATATCTGTATGTCACCAAAATCCTTCTTACATCAGCAATAATCATAAGAATAACAATAAGAAAACTTAAATGCCAAGTAGTTGATATCATAAGAGGAAGTCATTGCCTCAGGGTTGCTTACCAGGATCTGATTTTTCCTGTTACCAACAATTTGCACAGCCAGAAAGACCAGAGTCTCGCTGTGACAAGTAAATTGGTCCTTTCACAACACACTGGTGGATTTTCCCACAGAATCAGCAATTCAGCGCAGGAGGACTTAATACAGGGTATCTCAGGAAAGCACATGCAGAAGTGAAAAGGCAGCTGTCCTGGTTCAGACAGGACAGGGTTAATTTGGTGCAGCCAGGCTATTCTACGCCATGCTGACATCCTGCCCTGGGGTCAGTTCTGGTTCTGGGGGGGCGACTCGAAGTCTGCGATCGATCTGCTCAGGAGCATCTCTTTGTCTATTCAGTATCATTTCTTTGTAGATTTCCTTCTTACTGTTGTTATTGCTGTTGTTACTGTGTTACTTATGTTGTTACTTATGTGTCACTCTATTAAACCCTCCTTATCTCAACTCAAAAAGGCATTTTGAAACTCTTTTCTGTCCGCGGCAGGGGGCAGCAACAGCGACCACGTGGCAGCCACGTGGCTCAGCTGCCTGCAGAGACTGAGCCCCGCCGCAGCTTTACTAAAATGTCTTTCTCTGATCAAGTTTCTTATTCTGCACCCACAGTAAGCTGGAGGTGTGCAGGAGGCTGGGAGGGGGCACAGCCAGAACTACTGACCAGAACTGACCAAAGGGATATTGCTTACCATGTAAAGTCATGCTCAGCAGTAAAAACTGGGGATGCAGTTTTTCCAAAGTAACCATTGCTCTGCTCAGAGACTGTCTGGGCATTGATCTTGCTTGTGGGGTATGGTAAATGATTGCCTTTGCATCACTTTCTACCCGCTCTTTCTTTCACTTATTAAATGGTCTTTATCTTGACCCATGAGTTATTTCTCACTTTTGCTCTGATTTTATTTCCCATCCCACTGACGAAGAGAGTGAGCACCCAGCTGGGTGGGTGCCTAGCTGCTAGCCAGCATCAACCCACCACAAATGGGTTTGACCAAGATTTCGGGTTTGACACAAGAGGTTCAAGGAACCTCAGTGGCATTGATGTGACATGGAATGCTTTTGTAACACACAGGTCAGTATATGATACGTTACCTGTTTCTCTTTTATCCCTTATCCATAGGTTAGCAATAATAGCTAAGTCTTAGCCTATAGACTCCTTAGAGTCTATATATTAGAAAAAAAATAGTTGTCTTGCTTCTACGGAACTGCACACAATGCTGTTTGAAGTTATAACTGGATGATTCAGTAGTACAAATAATTGGCCTTGCACCACTATGCTCAAGAAGGCTACATTCCCCAGCAGAGGTCTTATGAACTAGAAATCTGTGGGTTTTCCTCCACGGCACTGGGTATCTTCATGTGGCTCTCACAGATATCAACTCCTGCTAAAGCACAACTTCCAAATTTCGAATTCTCACCTCCAGAAATTAATTGATACTTAAAAGTTTTCTGACTACTGTGTGAAAGAGCAAGACAACGTGTTCAATTTTGATGTGTAAACCACTCTTTCTAGTACAACTTGGGTCTATACAAAACTATCTATCATATGGCCAAGAACACTGCTATGAAAGCTTTTACCTGAATTTAGCTTAGGATGTGAAAATGAGAATCTTAAAGCTGTAGTGAATAGAATTCAAACAGCAATAAAATGATGGTAAATAAATGGGAACAGCTGCCACTATTCAAATCTCTAAGAGCACATTTACAGGGACCAAGATCACTTTTTAAAACTGTCAATTTTAGCAGGGTGGAAAGTAATGTTTGTTCTAGTTCATTTCAGAGTTTTTCATAACTAATAAATGTCTTGGCCACAAAAATTACTATTGAAACTGAACAGCTAACAGCCTGACTATTGGACAATAAAGCTACTTTAAAAGTTATTTATCAACATAAATGATTTTGCATAACCGACACACTTTTATGCAGAAAATGATGAAGTAATATGCCACTGATTTTTATAATGTAATACCCTGTAACTAATGATTTTTTTGAAAAATCATTTCACATTTCTAACAATTTTATGAGAGAGCTAATGATTTTATATAACAAATGGTTATGCAAAAAAGAATGATTTTATGCAGTTAATGGCTTCATACAACTAATGAGTGAATACCACTCCTACAATTTTAGTGCACATTACTTTCAGAGTGATCATTCATCCTAAAGATATTTTATGCCTTTTGTAAAATTTATTGTGCGCTAGTCCTTTGCAAGATGTATTTCCATATGGTTCCCATGGTTTTCTGCATACTAATGAATTTCCAATAAGGTTATCACATATTAACAAGTATACCATAAAAGGCATTATAAAAACCAATTTCTTTTAATGTTGATTTGATATTGATAGTCCTTTTCATTCACCTTGCTATTTTTAGTTCCTTTAAGGTTCTGATCTAGCCCTCTGCTTGTAATCTCTTTAGTATTTAATTTTCTGTTCATTTGAGTTTTGCTAAGTTAATTTTCATTTGGAATGCAAATTATAAAATATCCTGCTCTAGCTTCAAACAATACTAATAGAATGCTTCAGGTCATCCAAGTATGTGCCACGGTTCATTCACATTTCTGCAGTTTACCAGATTAACTTTATATTCCTTCAATGTTTGGAAAACCAGTAAATATGCTCCAAAATATCATGACCAGTAACTAGAAGACACTTGGTATATCTTCCAGTTAAACACATAAGAAACACGTGCACAAAGGAACATCTACTACCACAGAAAAAAACAGGAGAGGTGTGTGAATTCACCCATAATTATCTTGTAGGCTCCTGAACTTAACCAGTCAGCCAGTAGGAGACATAATACTATCAGACCAGTGCCAGAAGTGAGCAGAAAGGAACTAGCTTCTTTATGACAGCTGTCATAAAATTTATTCTGAGGCCTCACAATCCACTGTAATACCAGTGCACTTTTATCATCCTCACAGTGATGGCCTGAGCAGACGAGACAAAGGTGTCAGGCATAAAGGACCTCACTGCCAGTTCACGTTTTGACTAATTCCTCAGTACCACTAAGCAGGTAGAACTGGGGCCTTTTCTCCCCACTGCTGGCATTCTGACCGATTTGCCTCGCTTTCTTATCTCTGTCTTCAGTTTCCCTTGCACGTTAATAAGGTTTCAGTGAACTGACCAGTACTGCAGCTTCCACAGCTTTCCTTTAAGCCTGTCAGAAAATGTGTCAAACGAAGACAATGGCTAAAATGACCACTGAGCATAGACTTGCCACATTTCAGATCGAATGAAAAAGCCATGCTTTGTGCCTGTGACACCTTAGCAATAAGATTGAGAAAAAGCCACTGTGAAAGATAGGAGCTACTTTTTCTCTCCTTAGCCTTCTTTTTAAACCTCTTTTTACACTTGCCTTCTCTCTTCAGGAAAAAAGAGTCCTGTTAAAGCCAATCAACTCTTAAAAAAAAAAAGAGGCTCTTCTAGCCCTCTGTAATGAATCTTTTTTGGTTTTCTTCAAAAAATGATGGCTATTGGCATGATTAAAAAGCTCTGAAACAGTAAAATGAAAATGACAGGATTCCCTGTAAAAATGTTGACAGCTACAGAGGATGGATGGCTCACGTTGTTAAAATAAAGATCTTGTAAGATTTTCCTTACTACCTCAAGTCTTTTGCCTTCTATTTTCTGAATCTCTAATAAACTGTTAAAATATTTCAGTTGCCATTGCCCTGTAGGTGAGGCCTCTGTGTTAAAACCCTCCCTCTATAATACTGAGCAGTGACAAAAACGTGCTATACATTTTTGATTGTCTGGGACATTTGCTTTATTCAAGGTACTTAACATTGGTTGCTATGGTGTCCTCAACACCTGACACTAGCTAGCACAGTTTCTGATGAAAACGGTCTCCACCTACCCTTGCAATATCTGCAGTACTTTCATATTCTTTTCTTACAATGTAAAGATGTATTCTGGTCTAGCCTTGGAAATCATTTATACAGCTGACTTTATGCAATTTGAATGCATTTTCACTGAGCTGTTAGCTGCTGTGACTAACAGGCTTCTGACATCAGTCTAACTAGAGCCAAGCAAGCTTAGGCATCTACCACAAAACTGCAGCATCCAGCATAGAAATAACTTTCATCATAAAGCTCTAGTCAACAGCGTAGATGTAACTCATAGAAGTAGACACTGTTTGCCACCAAGTCCATTTACTAATTTAATTGGATCGGCTTTTATTTTGCATTGAAAATCTGACATCAAAAGTCAAAACCCGAAATATTTAACAGAAGCTGTTTATTCAGTTCCTATGTATCTCCCTGGTCCACTTGAGTTAAACTGCCCTTGAATTGTCTCTACCCCACCCAGGCTTTTCTTAACCCCTGATAGCTATGGAAGGAGAAGCTATTGCTAAGGAGAATGGCAAGAAATGTACAACATCAGAACAACAGCTTCTTCATTTGAACAGTAAGGTGCTTCATCTCCCTTCTCAATGGAAAACCCAAACATTAAAGAAGCCAAATATCACAATTCATATTTTTCCTTGTTGAAACAGGGCAAAGCAAAGCAAACCAAACTATTGTATTTGAGCTTTACTTAATACTCATTATACTTGCAAAAGTAAGCCACCGTGAGCACCCTGATAATTTTTAATTACCAAAGTGGTGAATGTCTACGAATTCCTATACACTAAAATGATGAGATAAGCATAAAAAGAAGTTTTCAGGTTTATTTAGATGTTGGTTTTGATAGACGCTAATATTTTAATACCTCTAACAATGTGTGCCCATTCAAAAGTGGAGATGGCAGAAAGTAATTCATTGAGGAATAACAAGTCTCTCTGGAAGAAAACTTCTTCCTCTGAAGGTCTTATCTGGTATGATTCCACAGGAGATGCCTAAGTAAAAATAGTATATAAAGCCCAGAGGAAATGTGCAGAACACTGTTAAATTCAAGGATTGAGGTTTTATCTATGAGGATGCATCTTTCCTCTTACGTTATATCCCTTTGCACATTTACATTTATGCACCCTGAAGTAAACTGGCATTTGTGCATATATAAATCTGTGGTATTCTACTCTCCTGAAAGATCTCAACAGAGTATTTTAATAATTATATGTTATTTATGACTGTATCTAGTATCAATTAAAACTGAAGGAAAAATACTGATGCATCTGGCCAAATCTGTCCATCTCGTTTCAATGTAAAACACCTTTAGCAACTCAAGTGTGCTTCTAAAGCAATTTACACATTCCATAACAGTGCAGGCCATGTTTTTGGTGAATGAAGGATGAGCTTGTTAGATTTGGGAATGTAGAGACACCATGTACCATAATGTACACTAGATCCCAGAGCCAAGAAGGAGCTCACAACAGACCTTACAGTGTTATCTGACTCCTCTCCAGTTTTACGCTCCCAGCTTTTGGAAACCAGGTCACGGTCTTAGAAATGAGTTATTCGCTTGTGCTCATTAAACTGGTGCTACACACTGCATGTCCTGGAACTTGATTCACGTGCAACAAGCTGGGACTTTGTTTCACAGCTGGTAAGGCATCACATAGGCCTCTACTTGCATGACTGGAGTAGACACGCAGAACACAAACCAGAGACTAAAGATATGTATACCTTGATTCCAGACCAAATTTAGAACAAGTCTTGTTACAGACATTATAGAAAATTGCCTCTTTAAAGAACTATCTCAGAGGACAAAATTCTTCATCTCTTTCAGTGTTATGTAGGAGGATTTTTGGTGAAATTATAAATGCTCTACAAAGTCATGCTTTATTCAGCTGGATTGTTCATCGACATATATATATCAAACACTGCCTTTCTTACCTTTTTGCTCAGTCTGTTAAATTCCTCAGTTTTGACTAATGCGTGGCTTTCAGCCCAAACTGGCATTCACAAGATAACATAAAGTTAGTCCATTGTCACTGTTCAATTTGCAACTTTACTTGCACATTTCTGCATTTCTGTCTGGACATCATGTACTATGCTAGAAGTTTTCACTTCTTGATTGAAAATATTTATGCACTGTAATTTTCAATCATAAATTTCATGCCATATATTAAATGTTGCTGTTGCCTCATCTTGTATAAAGCATTGTAAAGATCTGATAAATCAGTGGTGTACAACAAGATAAATGCCATAAAGGATGGCATGGTACTTCTAATTTGAATCTTGGAATCTGAACGACAAAGCACCTGCATACAACACACATTTATAACATGCAGATTTATAGGTTACAATTTTCTTGGCCTTTAAAATTTTGGTAGTCTTATCATAACAGCAGAGCAAAATCAATATTCTTATTAGAAAATCATGCCATTGACATAAATCTCCAGTGATTAGTTCTTGTGAGATACTCTGAATTTATTATCAACAGAGTTAACCTGTTTAGACACACAACCCAGTTCCTGCAAAGGCAAACCTATAGATGCCTGTACAAAACGTTAAAGGTCAAATCAAGCACAGTGAGATACAGAAGCAGAGAGGCATGGGAGAAGATGCCCTTTTACTCCAGTGTGTGACTTAGTTCCTGGAAAGTAGCTTTAACACAGAGCA
Source organism: Coracias cyanogaster (assembly GCA_033124195.1). Classification (NCBI taxonomy): domain Eukaryota; kingdom Metazoa; phylum Chordata; class Aves; order Coraciiformes; family Coraciidae; genus Coracias; species Coracias cyanogaster. Next base: position 90,175 of record JAVSBS010022935.1, on the reverse strand, counting down.
AGTGCTGCAGGGCACAGAAGCAAGTGAATCTCTGAGTGCTGCCATCACAAGACCAGCTGACCTTCAGTGCAATCAAAGTGAGTATGTGCATATCAAAGACCAATTTTGAAAATGTATTTAATGCTTTTACTGCCTTTAATTGCATTGGCCTATACTGTTTCTCAAATAGGACATTGCTGTGCCCAATAATACATTTATTTGCCAATTTAAAAAATCTTACCTTATCTGTAGCAGGACAAAACAATTGCTCAACCTTTTTTTTTTTTAGTCCTTAGACTTTAACATCACAAATAGAGGGAAGTCTGAGTCAGAAAAGAGAGTAGTAGTCTGGCACATTTAAAGCTGAACAGCTGAAATGAATGTGCATGTCTCAGTCCTCAGTGCCAACAGTAGATACGTCTCTCTGACTGCACTATTTCCTTGTTTTCCTCAGAACTCACCTTCCACATCCTTCTCCACCCCCCTTCTCTTCACTCTTAGCCAGCCAATCACAGACTCTAAATACAGTCATGAAGTGGAAGAGGGGAATACTGCTGATGTACTGAAGGAAGGGCATGAAAGGTAAACCTCAGTATCACTAAAAACCTTTCCTATTAATCCCATCATTGTAAAACAACCAGTGATTAACCAGCTTTCAGGCAGCTCCCCAGACTGCCACCAAAGAATCTCTGTATTTCCCAATAGTCCAATTATATGCAAATATTGTTGTCGGAGCTGCTGGAGATAAAGATAAGCAGCAAGCTCCTTTGTAAGCTTTATTTTAGTTCTTCCAAGCAGTTTTTATTAGCCTACATACAAGCCATTTATTACTGTCAGAATATAAGGAAAAACAGTAATTAAAATGGAAGACATTATGCAAAATTAATTGTCAAATATCTGTCCTAACAAGCATTTTATGTTTCTTTATGAACAACCATACATATAATTTTATTCTTACTGTCACAAATACATCTTACCCTCTAAATCAGGCTGAATCAATTCAATCTCAATACTAAAGTCTTTATTTCATACTGTCTTCTGCCTGTCTTTCGTTCCACACATTTTTTGCATTGCTAGTTCACACTTTTGGTATGTTCTTGACTTTCAACACTGTGATCTCTTCCAGATCGTTAATCTTCTCTGGATAGGTTCAGGGTTACTTGCAAACCTCGCCTACTTAATAAAATACCTGTCAAGGTTATAGTTTTCTAAGTCTTATAATTGCTTTTCAACTGTACTGCTTAAAAAAATGCCACTTTTCCCTGATTGTTATACTCTCCCATGGCCTTATTTACTTACACATTTTTGTAGCCAGAGCCCACTTTATATGTCTATATCATTTTATTAACTGACATATTTTGTTGGCCTCAGGATACCCCTGCCCACAATTCCAGGGGAGCATTCTCGGTCCACTGCCAGATGATCAAATATATCATCTCCATTCTGTTTGTAAATATTGGATACAGGCTGCACAAATATGTTAATTTTTCTTAGGGATGTAATAATCCTGCAGCAGTTTCCTCTAGCACATCAGAATTAGCTATTCTGCCCTTTTACACATGAACGGGTTACAAATCTCTTGAATCTATCTCTATTCACACATGAGTACAGATGGTTTGAGGAGTGGACATATATTTTCCTAGTTGGGAGTTTGTTATGTTTAGAGGGATGTGACTCCTGCTCTGAATGCTACAGACATAAAGGGACTCCAAGCACCAATGGGATATCACTGTGCAAGAAGGGAAGAGAGAGCAAACTAATGGGGCACCACACAGGAATGGTTTATTCCTTCCACAGCTTTTTGTTTCCTGGGTAAGAAACCAATTACATGCAAAGAGAGGTTACTGCTTGCCCCATTATTCATATGAGGACTGGACATTGTCCCTTCAATAGCAAAGACCACACACTAGTCCACCACTGGCCCCAGAGGAACCTGCCATCAGTGTTGTGGGCAGGTGGGGACCCTGGTTGGACCAGTGTATTGCTGCTTGCTAAAACCTGGCACAGCTGCAGCTTGCTGAGAATGCTTTTAGGTCACTAAAAGCACTAGTTACTATCTGGGACTTAAAATAGCTCTGCTAGCTTAACATACACCTTCAGAGCACAGTGACATACTACATCAACTAAGATGCAACTTCGCTGTCAACCACTACAGGATACATCACATTGACTATGATTGCTAGAAATCAGCAAAGCCACTGTTAGGCAAGTTTTGACTACCTTCCATGTAACAGCAGGGGAGGCCACGTACTAATGTATGTTGCTCCTTCATACTGTTCAATACAGAGGTTTTTTTTCCTATTTTCTTCTTCCTCCCCTTTCCAGCCAGTCTTTCTGACGTATTTAGTTCTATGCAGAACTAATTTATCATATGCAATCAGAAGCTTTAGCATATCCACTGCAGACAGGTGACTCTCGACTCATTAATTATCTTCTGCTTATTTAGACGTTGAAAACTATCACAACGTGTTATCATTAAACAGGCTAAAGGCAATAAGCAAATTCTTTACTAAAAGGTCAGCCTCCTTCACTTTCCACCCTTTGGTAAATTGGTTGTACAGATCACGAATAGCATTAGAATAGCAATGCCTCCCACTAATTTTAAAAAGCACATTTAAAAGTGTGCTCTTCCTTGCTTCTGGACTGTGGCTTTTCTAGGTTTTTTATTTCATTTTGGCCACAGTGCGTGCCTAAGATTTTATAAGCAGTGAAGAGAACTCAGTTCTATTTCTCCAGAAATGGCAGATCTGACCAGAAATCAGGAAAGATTTATTTCTTTTCCGTGTTTAACTGAGATTATTCTGACATTTCTCATTCTAGCTTCCAAAAATACCTTTCAAAAATATACTGAACAGGGACAGAAAACAGAGTGAACAGAGTTATGGAAAGGGAAGAGTGGAGTCAAAAACGTTGTTGTCTTTAAAACACCACTGTGCATTTTAACACGTGTTCACAGACAGGAGAGGAGGAAGATTTTATTTTTCCAGAAAGAGACCACTTTTACCTGGGAAATAAGCATATGCTGATATTACAAATATACTGAAAAGAGATAGAAAGGGATTTGATGTTTACAGGGAACGTACATTAGTAACACAGTACATGCAATAATCTTGTGACATCTTGCTGCACAGAATGGGAAATGGCTGCAGTGTCATTGTCAACTGGGAAATTTGTCTTAAACACTCTCATCATCTACACAGGACTAAAAAGCACTAGAAGATCTGAGAATGAAAAAAAACATAATAAGTGTGCAGTGGCTGCTAGTAAAACATCAACCTATGCTAATAGCTATCTCATGTAGGGTATTTTGTCTCCTGCAGTTTTTTAGGTTGCAGTTTTAACTACAGGGTAGTATTGAAAGTTCTCAGACAACACTGTAACTGGCCAGTGAAGAAGGCAATTCAAAACACAGACTTTTTTTGCGGATAGAATAAGGATCCACACCTGACATCTTCCACTAAAGAAGCTAATGCTGTGGATTTGAAATAATTCTCTGATCAATTATGTCCTGCACGTTCAAAGCCCATTATCAGAAATGACAGAGAAACAGTTAGAACAAGATATATATGGACTGTTGCAGGTCTTGAGCATTCTATCAAGACATGAAAAACACTGAGTAGTATTTGAAACTTCAAATACCACTAATGAAACATACTTGAGATCTGACAAGCACTAACTTTTCCAAATCCAGTACTTCCTGGAGAGATGTGGAGTCACATCTATAGGTGGATTACATATGCTGTATTTATATTTAGGTCAGTTTATACATGTGAAAAATTGAAGTATGTATTTAGAATATTCCCTTGCAATATTGTAGCTCACTAGATCAAAGGCTGTGCACATGTAAGTGAAATGTAAGCTATAAAGATAATTGCAATTGATTTCACCAGAGCTGACAGCTACTTTACATAATGGGGGCCTTAAAAATGAATGCCTAAGAATGTAGAAGTAAAATATATTTTCATGGTGAGAGTAACTAAAATGCTACCTGGGAGCTCCTCCCAGGATAAGCATGATTAATAGGGCTATAATACTACCCTCCCAGTTTCCTTTTCACTTTTCTCCCAAATTCTTCTTTCTTACTATTCTTCTAAAATACATTATTATAAAATCAGGTACCACACCCCTTTATGCTGTATGTGGAAATATAGAGCTGAAGACTGTACAGGATATAACTGTCAGGAGAAGTTTCATGAAAATGTGTTTTTCACTGGAAAACTGTTTAATATTTTCCAAGTTCTTTGAAGTTCAGATTTAATCAATTATCTTTTGCACTACAGTCACAAAGTGCTTGTCAAGGCTTTACCTGACACTTTCAAACAAGAAAGGTCTAATTTTAATTTTTAATAAAACCCGTAAGCTTCTCTGAACAGGAAGATTATTCTGTACAGAAGTGATTTTCTTTTAACTAATCAATGCCAACATTTCATCCCAATTCAGCACAGGAATGCTAGACTTCCATAGATACCTTTCTCAGACTGCTTTTAAGACTTCACAACTTACCTGTCAAAGTAGAAAAGGGTCAGAAAAGATAGAGTGAGATAAAGAGAGGAAGGAAGAATAATTCTCACAGCCTAAAGATTTTAGTGGCTGAAACTATTAAACTGTTACTCATGGAGCTAGTCCATCTAGCAATGCCCAACATCATCTTTCTAAACAGATTAGTGGTTTTAAAATGTGGGGAATATAGCTGTGACATGTATTTTTAAAGTGTAGGTCTAAGAAATGAGAGGACTCTAAAAGTTTGTAAACCTCACAGAATATTTCCTCTTACAATAGCAGATCTCTCATGAATGCATTAACAGACACACCTCAAACCTGAATTTAATTAATTCCCTCAAGTAATGAGAACAAACTGCTTCTCTCAAATGCTTGGACTTGAGAGTGCATTTTTCATTACAAAGTATGAATATACCTCCCAAGGTAAATGTCAGGGTAAAAAAAGGCAAAATGAACGAATTCTGAGTCCAGCAAGTAGACAGTTGTCTTATCATCTTACGGATAATAAACCTCCGTTTGACAAACAAAAGGCCTTAAGTAACTTTCTGTGAAAGGTTGCTGAAAATAGCTCTTAAGAAACTCAACAAGAGCAAACTAGCACATCTGGGCCATTTAAATGTTGTGCCTGCACAACAAATGTGGTAAAACTCAGCTGTTATGAATTGGTACACTTTCCCATGAAATGCTGACTGTTCAGCTTTCTTATAAAATAATAGAACAGTCCAGGTTTGAAGGGATCTCAAAAGTTCATCTGCCCAGCCTTTTGTGGGGGCCTAGATCAGATTATCTAGCATCCTGTCCAATCGCATCTTGAAAACCTCCAGTGATGGTGACTCTAACACGCCTCTGAAGAGGTTATTCCAGTGAATGATTGTTCTCACTGTAAAAAATGTCTTTTTAAATCGAGATGCAGCCTCTCCTAGTGCAACTGTTAACAGTTACCTCTTGTCTTCTCCATGTGGCTCCTTGTGAAGAGAAAGCCTCCATCCTCTTTGTACCTGTTCTTTAAGTACTGGAATACTGTGATGAGGTCCTCCCTAAGACTTCTCTTCTTATATTCACATACTGCTTCCCTTCTCTCTCAGAACTCCTACATGACTTATTGACTACAGAATTGGCTAATAGAATAATTGTAGTGGGTCTGGCTGAGCTGGTTCTCCCCATAGCAGCCCTCATGGTGCAGTGTTTTGTGCTGGGAGCTAGGAGGGTGTTGTGACTGCTCCTGAGCAGCGCTCACACAGCACCAAGGCTCTTCCCAACATTCACCCCGCAGTGGGATAGGGTGGGCAAGATCTTGGGAGGGGACACAACCAGGACAGCTGACCCAAACTGACCAAAGGGATATTCCATACCATATGACATCAGCTCAGCTATAAAGCTAGACAAAAGGAGGAGGAGAGGGGGGACATTCCATTGTCCTCTAGAGCAACTGCTACATATCTTGGAGCCCTGCTTGTCAGGGAGAGGCCAGACATTGCCTACTGAAGTAGAGAATAAATCCTTGTTTTCCTCTGCTTCTGTGCGCGGATTTGCTTGGCTTTGCTTCTGTTACTATAAAACTGCTTTTGTTTTCCATCTTATTTTCCTCCCCCTTTCTTTCCTCTGCTGAGGAGGGAGAGAGGAAAAGGGGGGGTGATATGGCAGCTTGGTGGCACCTGGCACTCAGCCAAGGTTAACCCACCACAATAATATATAATTTTGTGTACTTATATTTAATAAAACAACACAGAAAAGTAGCAAGAATATTCCTTTCAGTACCTTTTCCTTAAAGGAAAAGTGCGTGTGGATTTATATACTGACAACCACTAAGAGAGACAAAGGACAGTAAATAATCCCATAAAAACTTTATGCCAAAAAAGTTCTGGTTTAAGCTGTGGCTCAGCCTCTGTGTTTAGGGGCCAGATGCAACAAGTATTGGATGAAATGCATAGGCTATGTTACGCAGCAATTTGGATTATCGTAGCTGTCCCTTACAGCATTAAGATTTGTGTAGCTTCAGTTCTTTCCAGGATAGCTATTGTTGCCAGAAACGCAGAATATTTTGCACAAAGCTCACTGCACTTTCACCAGATATATATATGTAGAGTCTGTTAGTCTCCAAAACATAGGTGAATTGCTCTGGGTTGTGGGACGCAACAATTCCCAGGCTCCATTTTCAGCTCTGAGACTGTTTCATGTGGCTTGGCCCAAGGCAAATCACTTTAAAATTTCTGTTTGAATTACCCATCTGTGCAAACACAGCTGATAAAACTAGCCTATCTCACAGACTGACAGGAGACATAATTAGCTAATATTTGCACAGTCATCCGAAGGCTTTTTCTAAGTGTTAAGTGTGGTGCTTGCTAGGATGTCCAAAGAGATTTATAGTGAACATTGCAGAACATAAAGGAACAGAAAAAAAAAAAAGTTTACAAAGTCCTAAAAGTCTGCAAGAAAGGGGTCAGACATTCTCAAAGGCAAAAATGATGAAAATATTTTACAGGTAAAGTTGCATTACACGAATGTGAGAATCAATCAGAGAAATCTCATTGAAGCAGTTCACTAAAAAAAAAGAGTTATATGGGTTTCTACCACAGATGGAGAAAAAGCTTTTCTGCTTTACCGGAAATACCACCGTAACTGGCAAAAGCTTGGTGGTATAGCAGTTCTCAAAAGTCCTAAATGTAAACAAAAATTAACTGAATGTGTTTCTGGATGGCAGTAAAGTGGACCCTTAAGTAATTATAAAAAAAAAAAGTTTGTCTAAAAAATACTTCTTTTCTTATCAGGTCACAGAAAATGCTTTACCATGCTTTAATAGCAAGGCAAGGCATGAAATATTAAATGGGATCCAGGTGTGAATTCCAACAGGGAGGTCCACGTGGCAAGGTAATGAAAGGACTATTACCCTCAGATGAGATGAGTTGCTGAGTATCTCAGAAGTTCAGACTGCCACCTTGCATGATGGCAAACAGCATTATATTAAGAACAGTTTTGAGGAATCAGCTTAACAGTGACAATTAGAAACCAAAGTTCAGAATACCTACTCGTCAGCCAAGCATCATTTAAATTCATGTGTAGAATGTCTTAAGGCTTAAGTAAGGGTTTAGTGGCATGCAGACTTGACTGGGTTTATGAAAAAAAGGATTACTTCCATTCGTAATGCAGGAAATTTATCAGTTCTACACACTTAAAGAGTGCCTTACTGATGTAGGATCTCACGTTTGTAAAGGCTTCTTAGAAAATAAATAAAAAATACACCAAAACCTTTCCGCCTGAATGAGTTCCCCAGTATCACATGGGCGGTAAATAAAACTGCAACGTTACCTTTCTTTCATGGTCCAGTTATGAATATTTTAGTGTTTCTGCATCTCAGCCCTGCAACAAAGCCAATGTGAAACTCTATCCCTTAGCTCTCTGTGAGAAAGTTATTCACAAGCTAGAGTATACTTATTTTCATACACTTACTTTCTCCCTTCCCCAGATCAGTGAAGCAGTAAATAGAAAGGGAAAAAAAGGCTCTCTCCAAACAGCATCAGATCAGTGGTGCAGGAAATAGCAAGCAACTCCCTATAGGAGCATACGCATTCTTAGCAAATTCTACTAGCAAATGATAATCATCCAGTTAATTATATTTAATTGCTCTCTGCATCAAAACAATAAATAATGATAGAGTCCATTGCTGCTTGTTGGAGATTATAACTTGACATAAATACCAGAAACACAAGCAAAAGAATAAATATGCTTTCAGTTCTTCAAAAAACAAATAGGCTGAGTGTAAACTGTATCAATATCTATCTACAGAGCCAGAAAATTCAGAGAAAAAAAAATCTCTGTTTTTCTGGGAAAACTGCTATTAATTAATCTGCATAAAGAGGGCACTGCATGCAACAACTTAAAGACACGAATACCAAATGTGAGGGGGAATCAATTTTGGTAAGAAAAGTGGAAGCACGATAAATGGGGAAAGGAGATGGACTTGAACAAAGCAAGGAAATATGTTAATGATGGCAGCTGTTGGGTCCTGAGGAGGAGTTAAAGAAGTCTCAGCAGAGATTAACTTAAAAATGTATTAGACAAAACCTTTGTGAACAGGCTGCAGGGAGCAACCCTGAACAGAGAAAGGGTTGGCTTAGGTGATACACTGTAATTGGTCTTCCAGTTTAACAAGCTGTAGAAAGCATGAACCCAGAGAACATGGATTATTTAATTTATTACAACATTTCCAGATTCCATAATGCCAGTGCATCTTGATTTTGATAGCTCTTGAAGCTGATAATCAGTTCTGCAACACCAGAGCATCTCATGTTTCAAATCAGATTATTACTTCCATTTGCAAATTGTATATTGTAATACATATATTATTGACTAGTATATAAATGTATATACTTAAATATATATACTTCAAAATGCATGCTATTGGTTGCTATTCAGTAAAAAATTGCATCTTTGATTCAGGGCCCCTTCAAGTCAAGCCCAAGTCAAGAGAAAAATCAGATGAGTTCCCAGAAAACACAACCAGTTAGGTTGCTAATCTGTGTAAGTGGGAACTGATGGAAGTATCTATGAAAAGCACTTTTACAGATCTTGTATATTCAAGAGTATTTTAAGGAGATAGAAAGAGGAAAATATCATTACTGAATTTTTACTTTACCAAAGCTGAAGAAAAACTTCAGCAAAAATTTTAGTCAGGAAATATTATGCAGCAAAATGTGACTTTTATATGGCAAGGTCTGTCAGAAGAATTCTCTGAAAAGCCAAAACACCATTCCAAGACCGAGGGAGAACTATTTGCAGATAAAAGTCCTATCCTGGCTTTGTGGCAAAGTGAATAGCATAACAATGAAAAAAGGATGTTTGGACGGAAGGGACAATGTGCAATAAAAAGTGCACACTGGGGAGAAGACGGCAGTAATCAATAAGCTAGACATTTCAATGTATCTGCAGTTGGCAGGGGAGCTGAGAGGACTGGAGGACCAATGTGGCTGGCATGATTTGGAATAAAAATCTTTTAAAAAATAATAAGAAAAACAAAGAACAAAAACCAATCACGCAGCCTCATTAGAAGAGGGGACAGTGTAACTGCTAATATGATAGCAGAGATTTTCACAACTGTTCAGTATTTGGAAAGATGTTTGACATCAGCCTGTTCTTTCAGATTTATGTGAAAAGTTTTCAGCATAAAGCAACCAAAGAGAACACTAAACATCCCCATGTATCAAACAGGTGAAAGGAACTTGAGCTAATGTTCTTTGAAGAGATGACAAAGGAGATGTTCAAGTCACTGATGTTAAATCTAGTAAGCTTTTGTTTGTGTTTTTCCAGTGTTCTACCAGTAATGCGGAGCTTTAGTTTTCCAGTTAAGTCACAGGGGTTACAGCTCAGTCACATTACATGCAATAGGTTACAAGTTTCTTGGTTTAAAAGAGTACTTTGGTTATAATAAAACACAAAGTGATCTTATTAATTTACTGAAGAAATATAGAATAAAATCCAAGAGGTAGAAGCTGAAGCAAGCTTTTTAATTTTAAACTGGACTTCTATTTTAGTAGCAAAGACGAATAAACATTTTAACAGACTACTACGGGCAGGTACGGATTGTCTTTTATTCTTGTAATCAAGATCAGATACTCTTCTGGAAGTGATACTGCAGTCAAGCATGAGGTGCTGAACTCCATGCAAAGGTAACTGGGATCAATTCAATACTCCACTGCACAGAAAACACAAACCTACTAATGAGAATTTTTTTTCCCTTCTGGAAAGTTCTGAAAGCCAAATTTTGCTTCAAAATAGTTACAAATTATAGATTGATAAGAGTTCCATCTTATTTGTTCAAAGAGAATAATTTAAAAGCATCAAAACAATATCAAAGTTAAAATTCTAATTTTAGTGAAGCCTTAAAATCTCAAAGCATGTCATCCCTGCAGTAAGGGTACTTGTAATCATGCAAATTCATCCAGTGTTCACAAAGGAGGAGGAACAATGATCCCTGCTTATGGCTGGGGGCCTCTCAGAGAAGCACTGGGCATCCAGCTGCTGCATGTAAAACAGGCACATGTGGGGGAGCCAGAAAATCACATCTGCTCTCTCATTTAAGAGAAGGCAGCATAGACTTCTTTGCACCTGCACCTTTTTACTTACACTGACTACAAAAATAGCATGGAACAATCACTAGCACTTACTTTGTATGTCTGCATCAATGGTGCTATTAGTGTCTATGAAATAGGAGGATTAGAGATGATGCTTCACCGCTCCAAGGGACAAGACATCATCAAGTCCAAAATCCAACTTCTGTTTTGCATTGCTTGCAATTGTTTCTATCCAGCTGTTTTAACCAGGAATAATTCCCAAATGATACCCAAGGTCTAGGGCTGGAAAAAAGTTAGATCTTAACCAAGCTCAGCAGAGACAAGGCACCACATATTCCTTTTTGTATTTGAATCACCTTCACAATCTGTACAAGAATATTTAGAAGATGGCTCTTTCTCCTTCCCTACATTCTACTCCATAAACTAAGGTTGAATATTTGAGTTGCCTTGTATGTGAGTTGCCAGAAATGTGAAGGTTTTATGGAAACAGAAAAGAAACAGAAAAAGCAATTCCTTGCTTTTGAAAGGAGTAATGGGACAAACAGGATATATAAAAACTGATTTTTTTTGAGGGGGGGAGCTAGTCAAGTAAGTTTTCCTAACTCTGAGCAAGATTTGAAGATACTGATGCAACAGTTCATTTCTTTACAATTTTTCCTATACTTATTTTTAAGTGAATTTACTTCCCTTCAGAGCATTATATTGTTACTATAGGAAATTATAAATACTATAGATCTGTACGCAATGTGCTAAATTTACTATTATCCCTTAATTCTGTTCTATTTTTATTTGCACCTACATAGGAATGGCCTGTTCACTTTCCAAACTTTAACTACAATTTGAAATATTTTTTTACTTGAGTTCCTATGTTTCTACTAAAATTCTATTTTTGAAGCCTGTAATATAACCTTGTTTTATGCCTAGAAGTGAACTGCATTAGTACTTTATATATGGAAAGTTTTAGCTTTCCTTATTTCAGAGATGTCACTGAGCAAAGAAAAACACTCAGCATACAGCACAACTTCAACCCCAGTGACAAGTATATGCAGCATTATTCAAACGTGAATAATTTAGTTATACTGTAAATGCACTCACCACTACCTTTTAATGCACTAGAAGAACATAGAAATGTATAAAGACAAGTTCAGCTTTTATAAGCAAGCAACTTTTGCCAACATTGTATTTCTCCAAACTTTGTTAAGGTTGTCAGAAGTAGTACTTTTTTCTAGACGTTCACACTTCTGGAAGTGTGGTAAATGCACCATCATTGAGCTGCCTCTACCGCAGGGTATTTCATTTGCTGTGAAACCAGGGTCTTGGCTAAGGATCTGGAAGGGTTTTTTTTTTTCCTGTATGGCAAAACTAGTGAAGCTCTGCTTAAGTCTCTTCACAGTCCTATTTTAACCACAGACTCTGCAGCAGGGACTCAATACGGAGAGTAATGCAGTGGGCTCTTTGGGCACCAGTCCTGAGACATCACACACTGAAGCAAGCAAGGGAGGTAAACAGTAAAGTATTTTTACTGCTGCTAAATGTGTCAGGCATGATCTGGCTCTGACAGCTCTAAACCTAGACCAAGAAGAGTGGGAAAGCAAGGAGCAGAGACACTTGAGACGGATGGACACAAGCCATCACAGTTCTAGGAGCAATCTAGTCATGCTTACCAGGAGCTCTGCTACCCAGCTAAGAAGTGCGGCCAAGAACTGAGTAGTCAGAGCTCACTAACTTACAGATAATGGTTGGCAAATTCAGCTGCGAAATGCACATAGCACAGAGCTGTGCCAGGGCCCAGAGGATCAGCCCCCTCTGCTTTGTGGAGCTGGAATGGGATACCTGCACTGTGCATGTCTTTATAGCCTATTTTTATTACCACTAACACTCAAGAATCTGGCAACTTAGGTCTTTGGGTATACTCAAGATCCTTTTAAGTTACAGAAGTCAAGGTGTCCATAAGAAACTCATTTTTAAACACCTTTTGATTAATGTCACATGAATTGTACAGTGAAACTACCTTGGTTGCTTAGCCCACAGCTTCAACAGTTGGTGTATTACAGTACCATGGCCTCTGCATTTTATCCCCCTACAGCAACCACATCTCAGTGTTCCCATCTATCTGACTTTTCCCATAGCTGTAGAAGTGGCCTACAAGAAGGTAACTTTTATTTTAAAAATGTCAGGTTCCCTAGAAACCTTGAACAAAACATCAAAACCCCCAAATGGTTACAGGGACAAGTAGAATTATTTCAACAGATTATTTGAGCATTTCAACACAAATACACTGTCACAAGAGTTCTGACAGTTTGTTGTGCTCAACTCGTATTCTTGTTCTCCACAGAACCATCTCCTTCAACACACCACAGTAACTCAACCTTCAGGAAGCACCCTTCCCTAAAGATGTATGATCACAATGCATCTGAACACACATATTTGATCAAGAAATCTGGTTTCTATAGCAGACTTGGAGTCAGGAGTCAATCACTTAAAAGAAGAAAAAGATAGGGCTACTCAGGTCAAGGAGTCACATGGAAAATATAAGGGGTAACGGCTGCAAGCTGCTCCTGGGGAAACTCTTGACTGGAGTCTAGAAGAAAGTTTTTCACAATGAGAACAATTTAACATTGGAATAGTCTCCCAAGGGAAGTGGTGGGTTCCCCAACACTAGACAGTTTCAAGACTCATCTTGACAGGGTGCTGACCCATCTCACCTAAACTACACTTCAAGTTGGACTAGATGATACTTGAGGTCCCTTCCAACATGGCATTCTATGAATCCTGTGAAAAAGGACAGTATATGTAGTTGTTGCTTGTTGAATAAACAGTTCTTCAATTCTATATATCACAGTTTTTATAGTTCAAAGTTTTGGTTTCATCAAATGTATGAAGTCATTAGCATCATACCTCAGCACCACTTTTATACTCGTAGCTCCTCATTAACTAAAGCAGTTAATCAATAAGGTTGCATAAAAGGACTCCGTTTGGTACATGTTACATGCACCTGGTGTTCAAAACTGATTTTCCAAGTCAATACAATGAGCTAAATTTCCTAACATAGTGACCTTTATAAAACCAGCTTAGTAAAAGGTGTACTCTAAAAGCCTTCAGTGGTACAAATTTTGATGTATGGAAGTCTTAAGTCTCAACACAGTGTGTAAAAGGACAAATGCTTCTGTCAAAATGGGTTTAAAGCTAATAGTGTAAGTTCCCTCAATGGCTGATGGGCAGATGTTCCAAATATCCCACCTGTCGCTTTGCCAAAGAAGTACAATACTGATGAAATAGGGTTTACTATTAAAGTCACTAATGCACTAAATCCAAGATTCTGGGCAGAAAACAGCTGTCCAAATGCCAGGATTTCTGTGATTAAACACTCAAAAATCAGAGTAAAAATATTCTTTTCTAAATAGTTTTAAATAAAAGTGTGCTTACATAGAAGAAGGTTCTTCACACAAACCACAGGCCCATATTCTTATAAGTTTGCCTGCTTTGTTTTACTGCAAGCCTAGGACTACTTCCGATTCTCTTTTATATAAAGGTCTTTATTCACACATAAAACTGAAAGCAAAGATTGAGAACTCCTACTGAAATAAATTAATAACCCAAGAAATTACAAAGTCAAAAGATTGTTTTAGATCAGTTTGGTGGATCAAGCCTCAGAAGCACAGTTACTTGTGCTGGAAATCATGGAAAAGTGCATGATAATATTTTTTATTAAAAAAAATATAATAAACAACATGGAACTAGACAACACTTAAAACAATAAGAAACTGAGAAAAAAAAACAAAACAGTTCAATAGGAACTTTATTTCACCTACTAAGTCATAAACATGGAGAAGTTGGTTTCGTTTTCATTCATTAAACAGTTATCTTATCCCTGAGATAAAGAGAGCCCAAATCTCAGAGATAAGAAACACAACATGCATGCAAATATGGATGATGCCCCTAGAAATGGCTGACAGTTGTGAGACAGGTGCTCATAATCAGAGAGATAAAACTAATTCAAAGCAGCAGAACAACTAATCTAACCCATGAAGTGACACACTGCCTCCTAACAGGCACTCAGTTCGACACTTTGACAATCAGTGAGCAACTTTGAAGACCTTTATTTCTGGGCCTTAGTGACAATACAGGCTGGAACTTCCAGTGGTTTTCAAAATATCTAAATGTCATACTCTCTTAAATCAGTCCTAAAACATTGCATATCACACATATCAGAAAAGAGCTGTTAGTATAGTATCTAGCTCAATGGCTGGTCACATATGCTTGGTAAGAACAGCAGCATGTCACTGGAACAAATGAAGTTAATGAACTTACCTATCACCATTTGCCTTTTAATAACGCTGCTCTTCCCCTCTGTGCCGGACTGCCCTATGTAAGCTCAGAGATTTGCAAACTGTGCAACTGCAGTAGCTGAATGGCACCAAAGCCAGCAGCAGACCATAAGCAAATTACCACAACTTGGGTCTTTGGAGAGAGAGCCGGTGGAAATAATGCAGCTGAACCTCTCCAGTGAGATGCAATCTGAACTTTCATCGTGGCCTATATGCTAGTTTCATCCTTTTTTGTCTGCAGGGTTATTTTGCATTCTTTTTTATTTCCCCTTTCACTGCAGGCAACTATCTGTTTTTCATAGTAGTTT
Source organism: Coracias cyanogaster (assembly GCA_033124195.1). NCBI lineage: Eukaryota > Metazoa > Chordata > Aves > Coraciiformes > Coraciidae > Coracias > Coracias cyanogaster. The sequence continues at coordinate 74,992 of JAVSBS010022935.1, read as the reverse complement.
ACATGATTAAATAAAAGCCATAGAAAGGGAGTAAATCCTTAACAGACATATTGTCTTGAGGTTTGCAGGAATCATTCACCAATAATCCTAGTGGCTATTGGGAACTGGAGCAGAACATTAGAAACATCAAAAGAAATTCAGTTTATTGGAGGTTTTCCCTCTCCATTTTAGCCTTTAGTGTGTTCAGTCTCTATGGTTTTAGATCACAGTCTTTCAAAATGACATGAATAGCTTTATTTCTTCTTTCTGTTAGAATAATTTCCACTCTCCGTGTTCAGAACGATCATTATTAACTCTGCACAGCACTTATACCTAGGCTAAGAGGTTTCTATAGGCAATTTTTTTTCTCCCTTCTATACTCCCTGGTAATTTATTGTCGGTCGACTTTGAAGGTGCTACCAGCTACTAGAAAAAGTAGACTGGAAATTAGAAGTTTGCTCAGCCTCAGAGATAACTATCATAGCGGGCAAGTAACTGAACAAAGAGCTCTAGCCATTGCCTCTGTCAGTCTCTCTTTCTACTCTTTCTTTCCCTCTGCCTGTTCAGTTTAGTCTTGTTTTCAGCAGGAAGTAACCCAACACTGTGAAGCCTCGCTGTCTAGTGATGCTCTTGGGCAATGGCCATTTCTGAATGTAGCAGAGAGAAGTTTCTTAATAACAGCTACGGTTGCAATATACTTCAAATGTTCACTTCTTTGAGCCCAGTCATCAAACTCATAACTCCAGGAGCCTATGGTGCCGCCAGAGACAGGCAGCAAGGCTTGATCTCTACCTGTGGTATCATCCATCACACAAAAGCCAGCTGCAGCACAGCATTTTTTTCAGGTTCAATGCACACTCCTACGTATACACACCAACTTCCTTTCGTCTCATGCAGGAAGCATCTCGGAGATGGCTGACCTATTAATCTTGTCACAGTAGCATTATTTTATGATGCCCCAGTTCAATGAGGAAATGAGACAACCGTGACAATACTACTGATACCAAGACACATACACACTTACACATGCATTCCTGGGAAGAAACATTTCACAGTGGAGTGTGAAATACAGCATAGATGCAAGAAGATGTCAGTTCTAAGGTAAAGAGAATCACAATGGAACTCATATATTCACTATGGAGTTGTAATTCCACAGTAAAGCAGCAGGATTAGAGATTTAATTAGATACTGCTGTGTCCCCTATGGTAGAACTTGGGCAACCTACAGAACAAGGGAACCTTCTGGCTTCAAAGCCATTTAGATTAATTGCACTGTTAAAAGGAGGTCATTAGAATGCACACCTAAGAAGCAAGAGAGTAGTGTCTTACACTTAAGACTCATGCCCATCTAATCAAGTTATTTGCTATTTCAAGGTTCCTCTTCTGTGGGATTTGGGGGAAAATAGAGATATCTTAGGCTCTCATTTTCACTAGAATGCAAAACTACACTAGATCACATAACCTCAACAACATTTTCCAGCTCAGGAGTAGCAGGAAAGCTACAATAGTACAATATTGTAGCTACAAGGCTATAATATTTTCTATCTGGAAACACAATTGTGTTTGAAATGAAGGTGCAACTGGTGTGGGTCAGTAAAAAAAACAATCCTTCCCTAAAAATACTCAAACTAGAGCTGTCCAACACTACAAACATTATAGCTGTGGCACTGCTTAAGTGAGGAAAGAGAAGGAAAAAGTGTTTTATTCTGTCCCCACCAATGTAGAATTTAAATTCTACTGAAGAGTCCTACTCTAACAGAAGCTAGATTATAAAATGGTCACTTTCATCTTTAACTATATCTTTATATTTAAGTTGGATTTTAAAGCGCACAATTCCTTCTCTCCCTTGCAAGTTGAGAACCTGTGCTGTTGTAAACTGGCACAGCATTAGCAAACTTGTGCCAGCTTTTACAGCTGAATATCTCCATGACTCCAGGTCACAGGGCTTTTTGCTTTTGCTTGAGAGGTACAATGAAAGCTTCAGCAAATGGTTAAGTCAGTCACTGTGTTATGTGTGGAAGCCACAACTCAGTGCTATTTGTGTAACAGGGAATGTGAAAGAGGAGGTCAAAGAGTTCCCAGCACACTTGTCAGCACAGGAAGCTCAATTGTCTAAAGGAAAGGGCAACTATTGAACTCCATTGCATCGGGCTTTTCTACCAAACACCAAGTCCTGTGAGGGAAAGGAGCTTGAATCAACTGCACTTGCCAGCAGGAATAGCAACAGTAGTTGCTTTCCTATATAAAGCATATAAAGCTGTGAGGAAAAAATAAGAGGTCAAAACATGTCGAAAAAAGTGCTGCGTGTTTTCTCAATGCTTTAGGATATAGGGATCTGTTTACACTGGATTTGACCTTATATGAATGTTTTCAGTTGCCTGAGAGCTAAAAGAGCCATGTTTACTTGAGCAGATAAACCATGAATATGATTATGCTGAAATGAAACATTCACCCACTAGCTGGCTTCTTGGCACTAGCAACTCTGCTCTAACTTGTTGCTAGCAGCAAAGCCAAACCAAGGTAAAAATATTATTGATGTACTTAACTGAAGTATATTTTTAAAGTTTCTAAAGTTGTCACCCATACTTTCTGCAAGTGGGATCAGATGTTACCTGGGAACTGCAAAGTAGGAATAAATATTTTCTATAAGTTTTGTAGATGCTAGTGAGAATAAAAGACTCGCATAGAAACCAACCAGACAAAAAAAAACATTAAAATATTCTATATCCCATCCTTTTCCAGTTTCGGAATCTAAATACTACTGTGGTTGCCTGATGCAGATAAAGGCCAGTAAGCCAAGCTAAGATGGAGAAGCAACCTGCCAAGCTTCTTTATCAAATTGCATGAAAAAGCAGAAAGATAAAACTATACGTTTTCCAACCCTTACAGTTTTATCTTTAATTTTGAGACATATTATTGGAGCAGAACAAGACTGATCCACTAACTCGGCTGCTTACAGGAAATTCAGTTGCTGGACTGTCAGCACTGTAGGACCTGTAGCATGAGCAGAAGCCAGGTCTCAGACTTCACACATTTTCTCCAAAATTCTTATGTGTATGACCTTCTGTTTTACTACACTCTCTCTTAGCCTAGAAGCAAGCTTTGGAACGTTCCTGAAGATACTTTTTAAATAAAGTATTAGTAGAAAATAAATAAATCACTTAAAAAACCCTGAATTTGACACTCCACATTCTATTTCATCTATTTTTACCAAGTTTTTAGAAAAAACATCTGTATTCAGAGAAATCATTGTCTCCATGGTCCCCAGTTCACCTGAGTCTATATACACATTAGCACCACAATAACCTGCCTCTCTCTTCCCCATTCCTGCCTTTTGCCTTCTAGTACTTCTTGTCTTCACTAAGCCCTTGATAATTTTTCACTGCTCCAAACTCCAGTCATCTGCAGATATATAAATCAAGCTGGTCCTCTGTGTTGACACCCTCTCTAGAATTACCACTGTACTGCCCAGTATTTAAACTTTCACTCATTCATTCCAAACAAAGTAATATTGATAAACAGATCTGTCAATTACTCATTTCTCATTCCATCTTGTAACTTCAGAAAGAGGAGCTGGGTAGAAGAGAGCACAAGAGTAGGGAAATTAACTGAGTCATGCATATTTCATTGCAAAATACAGAAATTTCCAACATTGTCTATTGTGCTGCTACAGCTGAAACTTTGAGACATCATTTTTAAGAAATAAAATGTAGCTTAGAGCACTCAGTAACATGTAAAAACTTAAAAATATGGCTCGTATGTATGACTTGACCTTCTTTCCTTAAAAAAGTACCAGAGCTAGCATTTGTACTCTCATTTAAGCCAGTCTAACAGTTTTACTCATTTTTTAATCTTTGAGGTTAACAACAGGGAACACTTCTCCATTTGTAATAGACTAATATATCAATTATCACCACAAGGAAAGGTAAAATTTCCCACTTAATACAGGCACACAAGCATCTCCATACCTGAACCTGCTAAGGGGAAATCGTGAAAACTTTTGTCAGTATAGTAAAAGTGGTGTGCAACTGCTAGAAAGAAATCAGAGTCCTGAAGTTAGCAATCAGCAAGCAGAAAATAGTATCAGGAATGCAATAAAATGTAGTGAGTACTCAGTATATATGTTGTAATTTTAAAGGCAGCTGTTAATTTCATATTGAAGATATAGAGATATATAGAGATACATTTGTATATATGCAGGTATGTTCTGCATGGATTTACTAGGCTATGCTGGAAGGGAAAGGAGACTTCCCTCCAATTTCTTTTTGCTCCCTCTTCTCTCTTAGCTTTTCCATGTCACTGCAATAGGGCTAGAAATCATATTTTCCATGTAACAGGCACTTTTCCAATTCCTTCCTCTGTGGGTCAGAGTTGACGAGCCAGAACATGGCTTCCAGGCTGCTGAGTATCTGGGAAATTTCTTGCCCCTACTTGTGAACTTGTGTCTGTTACATGACCTCTGACTGGGACATGCCCATGGCACGCATATTAGAATAGGGGCAAATGTTCCCCATTACATGACCCCACTCAGGCAGGAGAAGGAGCCTTAGACTCCCAAGCTTCAGGCCTTAGACTTGTAAGAGGTCTGTATCTGTACTGAAGGCATCAGAAAGCTCTTCAGAGCAACACCACAAGAATGGGCGTTGGCACACCACTGTACATCCACCCTGGCAGAAAATTCTTTCCAATTGGTGCTACAGAGTTTAGTAAAAGGTTCTCACTGGGGGAAAAAAAAAAATATATATAGTACCAATTTTTGAATATTTTTTTAATATGAAAGGGAGCATGAGGATTTTTAACTTACGGAATTTATGCCCATACTAGAGCCACAAAAATGAGATGCCTTTCTAACAAATTTTGAAGTAGCACATGTGGGAAACAAAAATTTGGAAATGGTGATTCAGAATTTCTCAAAAATTCTCATTCCCAAACTATGTAATATTTGAGCCCATTCTACAACTATAAATTTCTATAGTATATTTTATATACCATATACATGGATAAGCACTTCATGTAATATGAAGGCCTGTGAATTTACCTGCTGAGAAAGCATAGAATTGCAGATGTTGAAAGGGTTAAAGCTAGGGTATTTCTCAACTTCTGATTTTCTCTAAGCAAATTTTCTTCTGAAAAAGCACACCTTTCATCGTGAAGTAGGAAAGGTTATAAATTACTCACCTGGAGGTTAAGATTTTGGCTTTGCATTTGGCAAATAGCTTAACAATGCCTTAGGTGCTAAATGATTTTGGCAGCAAACTTCGTGGCCAGGCAAACAAGACCTGTGACCTCAACTAGTCACTGTCTTTACAATGTGATAAACAAACTATTATCAAAGTAGTGATAGATGTGTTTTGTTAGGATTTTAACTTGTGAAGTTTAGCCCTGTGCATTCTGCTCAATATTTTGGCACATTATTCTCCTGAAAATACTAAGCTTATCCTTATTATATTAATTGTGTGTGTTTTTAAGTACCATGTAAATGGAATTTAAGTGCTGAAACTTTTGGCTTACCACTAGTTTTAATAATAATAAACTAACTTACTGGGTTTAACGATCTGGATATTTAATCTCTGCTTTTAAAAAGCCAGATCTGGAGCTGCATATTTAGCAAACGCTCCAACTCGGGCACTGAGCAGACCTCCCAGCTTCAGTGCTTAGAAGAGTAAACAAGAAGCTATCTAAGGCTCATGATTTAAGTAACCACCAAAAAAATAATATGGTAAGTGAAAAGGATCTGAGATGCCCATGATTCTCCCTCTTATCATCTCCTAACTGTAGTTCTTCATGATTTCCCCAGTACATTCTGATGACATCTAGCCTCACACTCAGAACTAATTTGTAGTTCCCAGAATGAAATGTGAGCTGAACACAGCACAACACGATGACACACAGGGGTATTCGAGCCACTCTCCTTTTCCCTAGCCTCTTCCTGTTCAGAGGTCAGCCTTCCATGCAGAAAACAGCTAGCTACACACAGAAAAACAAGGTACAACCACAATCTGATGCTGAGCTCAGTTTCACCAAATACCTTTTGAAATGTTCCATACCATCTCAGTTCAGAAGTATTTAAGAAGTCAAATAAAACATAAACACTTTTCTGATCCCATACAGAATAAAAAAATAAATGTTTCATTTTATGTATTTCAGTATTGACAGCATAAGGACACTAAATGCACACCTGCTCATTTACCTTTGTACACAGCAGACATGCTGGGCATGTCTTCTTTTCACCAGCTTATTTTGCAGAAGCCAAGCATGTACTGCACCATACATCTTGCTCACACTGGTTAATCTTGCTGGAATCATTTATAAAACAAATGTAGGTCTTAACACGCTAATTCTGCTCTACACATTGGGATCAGATTGGCTTTTTGCTGGGACCATTGTAAAACGAAATGCAGGTCTTAATCTTAATATACTAACTCTGGAGCTGCCTACAGGGTAAATACTTTTTTACTGTATACAAACTGTAGACAGTCTTTGCACTGAATGATTTCTTCAAAAGAAAATATTCCTTTTTGGAATCTGTATTTTGCTATCAGCAGTAAGAGGGAGTCACTTAATTCATGAAAATACTTAGGAAATTAATCTATCAAGTCTTGCCAATGTTAGCTTTCAAAAGGCTATACAACCCTTGAGTACCAGCAGAAGACCTGTTCATAAAGGTCTATGATGTATTTCCTAATATCATTACTTTTAGAAGGCTTGTAACACTTTCCCTGCCTAACCTTATTTTTAAGTGACAAAGAAAGAGGTTTCTATGTAAGAAATAAAACCTACACGTAAATTTTTCTTAAACAAGCGTTATCAAGGCTAAGCTTCTGGTGGTTGATATGAACTTGTGATGAGTTTGTGATCTTCCAATCACTATTTCAGGTTTTTGATCTGCAAATAGAAAAGGTAAAGGTGTGATCAAATTTAAAGAAAGAAAGAAACTGCTTTGGGAGTTCAAAACTGGAAGATGCAGATCAAGCATATAATCACCACGGAAACAGGACAGAGCAATTGATGCATTCGGTTCCTCATTCTGCTTTTGACTGTGTCTGTGATTTCAACTCTCTTAAATAGAGCTTACTCTCCACCTTCGGTTTTCTTGTTTACTCAGGTTGAAAGATGTACAGTGAAATGATCCTCAGCTGGAAATGGCCAGAATGGTCAAACATAACACCATTGAGCAAATGTAAGCCTGGCTCCCATTTGTCTTGCATCAAGTAACATCACAAGTCTTCGAGGAAGGACCCCAGATTATCTTAACTGCCTGATACAAGCCATGTGGCCACGCCATAGAGATGAGGCAATGTGCAGAAGTCATCTTCCCCTGGCATATAACAGCTGAATCACTTATTAACCTTTACCTGAGACTAAACAATATACATTTGACCTCGTACCTGGCTTTAAGCCTTCTCTTATTGGGCACTATATCTGTCTTGATTACCGAAGAAACACTTTTGCTATCTCTGGGTATTTAAAACAGTAATATCAAATAATACTATCAATCAGCTGAACCACTCTTCCTGGGAATCAATAAGATTATGACAGTATCAAGACACATGATCTAGTTCATCTAGCAGCAAGTAAACCAGTAATTCTCTAGAAAAATAGGATTCATGTAGTCTTTGCTTTATACTTTTATAAAGCTAATGTAAAATTAATACTATAAGCCTATTATAGCTGCAAAAACTTTCTACATGACTTAGTGAAATCACAGGAAAGTTTACATAAAATAAAAGTGTCATTTTAGATTTTAAATACCACGATTCACTCAGCTCCAGCATACAATAATCTCATCTATTAAAATAGCCTTGGAGATTCTTCACCCTAACAGTCTGACTCACTGTACAATCTGAGGTAAGACTTCGGACTTTGCATTATAATTCTTACACCATGATTATATTACTAAGAACAGTTCATAAAATCTTTTTCTCGTATTAACCCCTAGGTTTCCAAATTGGATATCATAAAACTTAGCTAACCTTTGCAAATTGCTAGCATAAATCAAACCCTGCAGTCAAGAATCACAACTCTTATCACTGCTCTGCCACTCTAGATGTGTAACCAATACACTGTTTCTAACTCAAGGACAAGTATAAAACACATGCAAGACCAGAAGGGGTGAAAATCCTGTGGTAAAGGTACAAGGCATTTTAAAAACGTGTTATAATTCTTTTACGTATTTTTTAAAAACTTTTCCTGGCATGGATTAACAGCCTCAGTACTTTTGTGGTTTATATTTTTCTCTGCAACGTCATGTTGTGCCTCTAATAAAGAGCCAATATTCTCTTTATTTCATCATTTCTCCTATCTGATTTAGTAAAAATGTGTACATCTTGCATGCTCAGAAAATTTGTTTCGAGGGTGATAACTACAGGTGGAGCAGCAAAACACATTTGGGTCCATTTTTCTGCTTTCCTTTTAGACTCCACCACTATGTCACACAGGTGCAAAGATTTAATTCATCTTGCCTCAACTGATAAGGAGCATTCTGATTCCCCGGTAACCAGTGGGATAGTTTCATCTTGTAAAATTTCCTTTTAGCAGCAGCTTTCAGGCTATATCCTGCCAAAATGTGCCTAATTCTGTTACAGCTGCAAGTACCAAACATGTGCAGTGATCAGCACTACCCTAGGCTGAAACTGTAGCTCTTGCCAGAAAGAATAGTCCATGAATACTATCTCAAGGGGCTTTGATGAGGTATCATTTACCAGGCACAGTGGCACTTTAGTTGGTTTAAGTGTCTTCTGTGCCTCTATATTTTACCATGCTTGTATCATACCCTAAATGGAAAGAGTAATACAGCTTCTGCAGATAGATTTTTTTTTTTTTATAGTCTCCTGATCTTGCAGTACTTATAAATTCTAGGTGGTAAACACTGGAAAGCTGGGAGATGGACCAGATATTGTCCCAGCCTCTGTTAGGTCTACAACATAGGGTTAAAGTTCAGGTTTGCCTTCTGCCCATATTGCTGGCATCAGCTCAATTGTCACTGTCCTTTTGTTACATTGTGTGGTGAGTGTAGCTTAATAAATTATATAAAACAGTTAAATCACTTTTTGAGTAATTTTCCCTCTTTTTATTCCTAAAAATCATAGATAGGCTATCCATTATATTTCCAAGCAAGAATTTAATTCTCAGTGAACGCAGTATGTGGAGATGAACAGCATCCACCGATTCAGAAAACAGTTTATTCAATAACAAGTACTTCACTGTAGGATGAAAAGGAATATAAAGGCTACATCAAACTGGGAGGATAAAAAATGATGTTGCCACACATTTTGAGAGAGTCAGATGATAACAGAAGCTATTGAAAGGGACAGAGGTACTTCAAAGTGAAAGGAAGCAAACCTCTAAGGGTAAAGGAAGCTCACTTTGTGAGATGATGGTTTCACACCTAATTAAAGGTTGACAGTAAGGAGGGTGCATTCAGCAAATTTATCCATTTACAAGTGATAGGAGTGAAAGCAAAAATAGGAGCCGATTTCTCTGTCACTGAATGATATCCACCACTGGCAAATCATTTAGGGGCCAACACAGAGTATTTAAAAATAACTCATACTTCCACTGAGTGCTTAACTGCTTCTGGAGATGGAAGGAGAGGATTCACCATTATCTACAACTGGCCACTTCATTATGCAAAGTAGTGGAACTGAAATAATTTACACTGAATTTCTTTTCCCTGCAAGTTAAGCACCCTTTCCTTATTTTACAGTATGTTTAAGGTAATCAACGAAACACTATTTATGTAATGTCTGCCCTGAAACATCAAATCTAATTTTAAACTATGCTATATTCAGCTGAGCTGTGACATGCAGTTCAGGAGAAAAGCTTGTCACAGTGGCTTCTCAGCACCACCAATCATCCCAGCTAACTTCAGAAATCACAACACAGCACATGACCCATTATCACCATGTTTTCTGAAGTATACTGGAACTCCCATTGTGCTTTTCTCCTCTTTTCCTGAGTAAACATCAAAATATTTGGGTTTTTTATGAATCCACTGTCACAGATTACCTGCAGCTGGTTTCTGTCAGTCAGGGGAATTAGTCACATTTGCTGTAATATCTATAATAAACCATTCACTTACAAACCAATGAAGGTCATGAGATGCTAAAAGAGTAACCAAAATACCATTCTTGGGGTTCATTATAATTTTCATTTCTCTGAGTGAAAAAAAACAAAAAAGGAAATATGTATATTTCCATGGTAAAGTTTTAGGTAATAAAAACACATCTGCTGAGGAACATGAACCATCCATTTAAAATCCACACCTTTGTAAGTGTACCAGCACCTATAACAGGTTTACCAGAAATTATGTTATTTCAAGGTCTTGACCTTGTTAATAGTGTTTTAAAACATTCCATTACCAGTTCAGTTGAAACAAGCCATAAGAAAGAAACCTTTGAAATCATAAGATGGAAACATAGAAGTAAAAGGAAAATAATTCAGATAAAATACACCATTTAGCCTTCATACAAAAAGGAAACATCTGATGAAACTGAAATAAAAAACACAAAACCACACAAAAATGGTATATTTTTATAGACAGCATCTAGTTAGCTTATGAAACTCATTGTGACAAGATGTCGTGAAGGCCAAAAATCTGAAGTCTTCAGATATACAGGGATTTAAGAACTCCATTTTAATCCTTAAAACTAAAGGAGATAGTCCTTAAATATAAAGGAAACTAATCACTCCATCACTTTCTTAAAAAAGGAGTTCATATACATATACAGTGTCCTATCACTAAAAAAGCAGTCACTGGTCAAATCTGCTATCTTTTCCTCAGAGTGTTATCAAAAACAATTTCCAGCTGCATATGCTCATGAAACATTGTGGGCTCAGATGACTTAAAAGAGGTCTGCTCTTTAGTTCTGAAATATGAACAAAAGAAACAAGTTTCTAACAAGTTCCAGCAGAACAAACAATTGTCTGCACTAACGACCTACAGAAAAAAAGATTTAATAAGAATTAAATTGTCTTGAAATATTAGGGGAAAAAAATGTAGCTTTAATCCCACATTTAACGACTATTTTCCTATTGCAGGCCATTCTGCAAATCTAGGGTCCTTTTGAAAACTTCATCCTTAACAGCTGGATTCCTATTTACTGCTTCTGATTACTGTACCCTAGCTCTTTATCAAATTCATACATATACAGGCTCTGCCAGAATGCAGACATACATATCGCCAAACTTTGCACTATGAATCGGGAAACACTGATATCTCAAACAGAATGCAAAGTAGACCACACAGTGAACTGAGGGAACCTCTGAGGGATTCTCTATTCAGAACATGTATCTTTCTGTCTCCAGAAAATGTGTGCCATCTCCCCTTCAGAGTTCAGAGCTTGGACTCCTGTTAAGCGGGTAGGGTTGTCCGTTTCTTTTAAAATGACACCAGCAATGACCATATCACAGCAGTCTCAGCTCATAACCAGACAGTGGGAGAACTGGGGTTAATGTACTGCACAGCATAAGAGGATCCAAAGCGTGAGGAATGAGGTGGTGATTCGTGTCAGATGATGTTGCGGAACGGGTGACCTTTAGTTTGTATAAATATAGGATGTATTGAAATAACTGTGTATAGACAATTTGTCATATGCATTTGTTAAAAGGGAAATGTCTGCTGTGTTTTGTTGTTGAACTCGTTTAAGTTTTGGTAACCGCAGACTGGGTTGCGCAAGATGTCTGCTACTGCCCATGGGCAGTAAGGGACTTAATCAGAGGCACGTTGCCTAGAAGATCCCTCGATCATCGGGGAAAGTCTGAGAAGTTTCTAGAAGAACTACTACGCCTGTGCAACCTGGAGGTGGAGAGTTTGTGGAAGAAACACGCACATTATGAATATGTAAATAAGGCTAAACTATAAAAGAAGTTGCCTTGTTTTGCACCTCGTGCGTCGTTGGTGGAGCAGAGACTCCCTGGCGTACCCAGCGCTGTTTTGCTTGCTCTTATTGCCCTCTAATAAATTTGAATTGGACATAATATTTTGGATTGCCTTAAAATTTATAACAAAAGTTACCTCTTTGTTCAAACTGAATGTCCCAATCACTTAACAGCAAGACCAGGATGCATGGCGATGCAGTCCTTTCTAAAAGATGCATCAAAAAAACCAAAGTTTGGCTGCCATTAAACCCTGTATACAGAGTATTCAGACTGTTGGATTTCAAGATGGGAATCATGACTACTGATCCTGTGACATTGCTGGCATTTCAAATAATAAGAATAAATTTAAATTCATTTAAATGATTTAAGTAAATTCAATTAAACAAAAATAATCATACTTAGGATCTGAGACATGGACTGGAACGTAGGATTTGGTTGAGAGTCCTCTTAAATAGTAGTTTATATCAAATGAAGGTATTTGGAAGCAAAAAAAGGAAAACTTTTGCTCTTCTTTGTAGAATAATTGTTCTCTGTCATCTATTTATTTAGTACTCATAGCAACATATATATTTAAAACACACATAACAACAACAGAATAACTGAATAGAGATTTTAGTATATACTCACTTTAGACACACCAAGAAAGCCAAAATGAGATTCAGGGTTTCTATTACCCACCACACACAGGAGCCATGCTGTTCCTACCAGCAAGTATCTTTCTAGATGTATTATTTTATTTTATCAGAAATGCAAATACCCTCATGCTGAGTAGCCAGTGAAGTTATAAAGACTGTAAAACCAATTTACAGAGTACATTGCAGCTTTGATACAAAATTAGCCAAGGAAATTTTCTCACAAATACTATTGAGTCTAACAAAAGCCTATGCAGGGGTAGAGAGAAAGAAACTAGGGGGTTGGGGCTATGGAAGGTTAGAAATAGAAGAAAAAGAACTTAGTCGAATTTACAGGATTGAGACATTTGGGATACTGAGTTATTGTAAACCATGTATTTCTGAGAACTCTTACTCAAGCCAATGCTTCATGACTCTTTACTCTGTTGTTCTACAACTTCAAGCCACTTTGGTAAAAGAAGAGTTTCTGTCTTCACTGGCCCCTAGATTGTTACCTAACTACCTTCCAAGAACAAGGTTGACGAAGTGCCATATGCATAACCTACGGAAAACAGATGCAGTTTATTCCCAAAGAAATAGGGAAAAGTTTGGGTTTGAAAGAAATAAATTTAATTTCTGAATGAGGGTTTACATTACCTTTTGTCAACAAAGGGTTGCATTCAAAGATCATGCTATTCTGGTGCCTCTTATGGTTAGATTCTTATGTATTTCAGAGACCTTATTTTTCTAACCTGAAGCCAGCTGAAACAGTTATGGTAACAGCCCCTGGTTTTATTTAGATAGAAAACAATGTCTGCAATGGGCTTTCATGTAGTTCAGTTCTTTCCTCTCTGGGTTATTCTTTTCAAACAAGTGAAAGTCAAATTTATATCAAAAAGTATTTAATCACTTGCTCATCTCACTCTGTTTTAATTCAGTTACAATCTGCTCCTTAAATATTAGAATCACAGAATCATTTAGGTTGGAAAAGATCTCTAGGATCATCAAGTCCAACCTTTGTCCAACATCTCCCTGATCCCTAGACCATGTCTCAAAGTGCCACATGTACATGTTTTTTGAACACAGCCAGGGACAGCTGTGTTCCCACCACTTCCCTGGGCAGCCTGTTCCAATGTCTAACCACTCTAAATGGTTAGATGACTCTAAATGATCTTAAGCGATCATTAAACCAACCAGGATGCCGACTCACTATCTAAAGAGAAGCATGGTCCTGTTCCCCAGCACTGAAATGGAACTTAGCCTAATCAAGTGCAATTATTGACTCTTGCAAATCTTTTGTGATTAACTATGTATTGCTATGACATACCTGTAACAGCAGGAAAAAGTACTAAAATATTTCTGAAAGGCAGTAGCTTTTTGTAGGTTTGTTAGATAAAAAAAAAGTTACTACCAGTTGTCATGTAGACAAATAATATTTTTCCTATCTCTTTGAGTTATATTAAAATAGTATTTGTGATCCTCAAATTATGCTGGTAATAAAAACCACATATATAACAGAATTCAAGGTCTTGATAATTCCCACTGACATTTCTTCTCCATAACAGTGTTCCTGGGCCATCTGTGGAGAGCATTTTCAGGTCTTCAGTGCTTGAAGCACACCCTTCATCATACAAGTTGTGCAGTGAACAGATCTCAGATAATCACCTATCCCCTCTGCCCTTTCAGTGAAAAAGCTTCCAAACAGAGCCAGAAAGCTAGGACAGGTCCTGAGTCCTCTTTAGAACTGCAGACAGCCTCATCCCAAGCTCAAGTGGCCAGGAGAGATACTACATGAATGTGGGTGAAGGCTCCAGGCTCCCTAGTATTCAGATCATTCCTGGGATGCCCAAACATATGTGATCAAAATACAATACCTCTTGAAATAACTTCTTTATGATGCTGCAACTAAACATATATTGAATGTCTTTCTACCCTCTTCCTTCACCTTTTCTCCATGGTAAGAAAGTGTCTTGATTTAACCTCAGCTGGCAACTAAACACCACACACCACACAGCCGCTTGATCACTGCTCTCCCACACACCTCACACCACCACTGGTGGGATGGGAAGGACAATCAGGAGAAAAAGGTGAAACCCCACAGGTTGCGACAGCAGTTTAATAGAATAACACGAAGGGAGAAGAAACAACAGTAATAATAATACTAATGAAATAATATATATAGCAAGTGATATAAACTGCAAAACTCAATTGCACCTGGGACATGGCTTTCCCTGCTCCAGCCTTACACTGAAACAACCTGCCCTTTCCCCCGGCCACCCCTCCTCTCATATAATGGGTATGACACCAGTACAGTATCAAACAGCCCACTGGCTGGTTTGGCTGTGGCCCCTCCCAGCTGCTTGTCAACACCAACCCTACCCTAGCTGAACCCAGGACAGAAAGGAAGTCCAGCTGAACAACCAGAGACAGAGTCAGAAGATTTGTCAGCACCAGTGGTAGACCCATAAAGTTTTAAATTTTATCAGCAGTCTGTCACAGAACTTAATTTCCAGAAAGTAAATGTAGTTACACAGTTAGATTCACTGAAAATGTTGCAAGTGCAAAAGGTGGTCATTGCTCCAGGGCTTATCTGCTGTCTGGCAAGTTCCTGCCTAGGGCAAAGACATATATACACAGGAAAAAAAATAAACAAACAAACAAAAAAAAACCAACAACAAAAAACCCCAGCAGGTTTCATAGCAAAAACACTGACCCATCCTTAGCTATTGCACTGTGCATCACATTGCTATCATCATCTCAACGCTTTTCACTGATATACCACTCAGCGACAGATGTTTTATTATTGCCTTTAATGGCCATAAAGCAGAAAATATTGCATAATGCAGAGGAAACATCCTGACAGTTCTGGCTGTGCACAAGTTTTGTCAATTTTATAGTACCATTTGGCTTCTGAGGGATTTCTTGACTAACAGGTGCATCATTATACACATCAGCAATTCACTAAGTAGAACAATAATACAACGCACATTATGATGCTATAACTGACACCACCACAAACTCTTTAAAGAAGCACAATAGATTGTTACTTTGTTGTACAAGTGCTGTATGAATCGACACAGTCTTTGGAGTTAGAATTTTGGTTTGTATGTTTTTTGCAAGGATCTGTGGGCTGGTTTGCCCTGATGAACTGCATAAAAAGAAAGAAAGGAAAGAAGTGTCACGCCTCATTAAGAACAGCCACCAAACAATGCATGTTAGATACTTCTCCAAGTTGGCCTCTGTTGTATCAGATACCTCATCAGGAAATGTCAGAGGACTTCAGTTTTACACAGGTATTTAACCACATCCATGCCTTTCCAATCCCATTATTCTTTATTCCAGGGAACAATCTAGTCATAAGTTGAGAAAAATAATTAGATGGACAAGTCTGTAAAGAAATACTGCCTCCCTCCTCCAAAAGGAGCTCAATTTCTCTGCCTGAACACAAATAAAAATCCCCTATATTCCTTAGAATTAAGGCTATATGTTGGAAAAATTCCAGCATTTCAGATGAACAGCATTTGTCTACAGTTCCTCTCAAGGAATTTTTAATGGATGCATATCTAGATGTACTCAAGACTGCGGAAAGAGCTGTCCTTTTAAGTTAATCCAACTATTAAACTTTAAAAAAGTGCAAACCAGTTTATAGAAAATGAACCAGTTTGTACAAGATGATTCTCCAATTAAAAATAATATTAAAGGTGTGCTTTGTTAGGTGGTTCTGAGAAGTTCATCACCTCCCTCTTAGTTTCCTTTTATCCTTATAATCTATTAAATCTTCTTCTGAGGGATCTGGTTGATTAAAATGTAGCAATCCAGACTTGCACAAAGCTTCCACTTCAATTTAGTACATCCAGGAGAAGCTTGGCTTAGATTTTAATTAATCTTCAATCCAGATTGTTGATAAATGTATTGAAAAGAACTGGCTCTAGAACTGAAGCCTGACGAACACTACTCATGACCAGTTGCCGGCCAGATGTAGTCCCATTCACTTCAACCTTTTGAGCTCTACCCTTCAGCCAATTCTTCACCCAGTGTGCCATGAAACCACTTATCCTTCAGCTGGACAACTTTTCCAGAAGGACGCTGTGAGGACAGCATCAAAAGCCTTACTAAAATCCAGAAAAACTATGTGTGCTGCCTTCCCTTCATCCACTAGGTGAGTGACCTTATCCTAGAGGATATCAAATTAGTTAAACAGGACCTTCCCTTCGTGAAATCATGTTGACTCTGCCTGATGATTGCACTATTCTTTAAATGCCTTTTAATAGTACCCAGTAAGATCTTCTTCATAATTTTCCAGGAATTGAGGTTAGACTAATAGATCTGTAGTTCTCTGGGTCTTCCCTCATGCCCTTTTTGTAGGCTGAAATAAAACTGTCTAGTTTCCAGTCTGCAGGGACCTCCCCAGACTCTCATGACCTTTGGCAGATGATAGAGAAAGGTCCTGCTATAACACCCACTAGCTTATTCAGAACTCTGGGCTGAATCCCATCAGGCCCCACTGACTTGTGAACATTCAGCGGATACAGCTGGCCCCTTACAATTTCAGTGCCCAGAAAAAGAAAGTCACTGTGTTCCCACACTCGTGGTCCAGGTAGCCTAATGTCCACCAGTATTATTAATGACTGAGGCAAAAAAAAAAAAAAAAAAAGCTGAATGCCTCCACTTTTTCTTCATAGGTACTCTTGGTATCCTTTGCCTTTACACATAACAATTTACACGTGAGCAAAGTCAGGGAAAATGACTTTTAACGTGAAGGCAGTACAAAATTCTGGGTATTAACATTCATGGCTCCACATTTGGACAAACAAAAGTAACCCTTTACAAATTGCTCTGCAAAAGCATTCACTCTTTGCAAACAATGAAAGAGAAAGGCAGAAGACAATCTTCAGGTGTAGCACTTCTGGCTCTGATGAACTTCCCCAAAAGTTGCACCATGATCTGTTTTGTTCTTCCAGGCTACTGTGCTTGATTTTCCTTCCAACAAAAGCAACAGGAGAACCTTAGAGCTTCTTGCAATTCTGATCATCCCCTGTAACCTCCAGCTGGGCAATGCACATGCTACTGTTGGGACCATGCAGTGTGTTTCAGCAACACACATTCCTCAGTACTTCCTACCACAGCACCACCCCTCACCCATCTCTGCTCAGAAATTACAGGCTCCAAAACCTGTTATCCTACTCAGTATTAGCTATCTGGGAACACCTCAGTACCAAAGAGAACATACTAGGATAATGCATTCAATTAAGTGAACAAGGTCATCTCAGCCACGGATTCAGCCATATGGTTATGACAGCCATTACGAGTATGTTCTGCAGGCTGGTAATCACTGCTGCTATGGACCTATGGTCTACTATGTGATACTTCCACATTTATTGATGAAGTGCTGTTCCAGCCTGATAACACAACAAATACAAGTAACAGCACTAGCACAGGTATCTGCACCATTCTTAGCCTAATTCACCACTAAAATTCATTTAAAAGAGGTGGGTAAGAGGCACAGTATAACTGGAAAGGATGGATATGGACAGCCTGCATCCTGGAAAAGCTACTTATATTTTGTCCTGAACTAAAATGATAGCACCACAAAGAACCCACACTTTCAGCATAGCAGTCTTTTACCTTTATAATGCACCTTTCAGAAGACTGGTCAGCCTACAAGCTTCCTCACATAGCAACTCCCTATTCAATAATCCAGCAAGTGTGGTTGTGTCCATTTCACAGATGTGTAAGACACCTAACCTGGGTGGTAAGGCCACAAATAACACTCTTATGTTCCAAGTACTATGTCTGAACTCTTGCTGTAAACCACACTCACACTCATAAAAACAATGTTTATCAAGTTCTAGAGCCATTTAATAAAGCAAGGAGCAGTTTATAGCCTAGTTAAAAGAATTCTTAGACCACATAGGACATACTTAGAAATGGGGCTAGTAAAACAACAGCAATAATGGGATTTGCAGAGGTTTACTAGAAACCTGACAATTATTTATGCGTACTCTGGTTTCTAAGAAGCTAAGCCAAGAACCGGCACTCCTTTTTGCTTGGCCCCAAAGCAACACGCAACTGAGGCAGTTTAGCTTCAAGAACTTTTACAATCTGAATGTGATACAAGAACCAACAGAAGAATACAAGCAGGCAAGCAGGAATAAAAGGACATAACCAGAAAATGAGCATCCACAGCTGTTTCTGTATATATGTAAACTCTTAGATTCAATGAACACCTGAAATTCCCAAGATTCTCATATGTGCATTTCTTTACATAAACTCCAGCTGTCCTTGCAGACAGTCTGTGTGCCCCCTGGTTACGTGACTTTTTCATGACATAGGGAACCAAGGCAGTTGTGTTGTATTGTATTGAAACCGTTAGTAAACTAGCCTAGCAGCTGAAATCAAGAAAATTCTAACTAGGTCTGCCTACAAGTGCCACATGAAAGAATGATAAAGATGGCAAAAATCCTTCCCATCACCCAAGAGTGCATGCAAGCACTGGTGGTGCGGTTATGATGGAAGACTGCCACACAAAAAGTGTATGTTGGTACACAGCCAAGGAAACACTGATCATTCTTCCAACAGTTACCAACCTCTACAAAAGACCTGCCACTTTCTGCAAGGAAAAGAGCTATCCTTCACAAAGGAAAAAAGGATTTAAATTGTGGGATATTTAACATAAAAGGGGACTTCTTGTCAAGCTACAATAGAGAATGTAGCTCTAACGATAATTTTGAAATACCTCTGCCAGTTTGTGTTTTATCTAATAGCACACTTTGATCTTTTAATGAAAGAGTGAGTAGAAAAATTAAGGTATAAAAAGCTCCTGGTTTTAAGGCTTAGGTAAGTAGGCAAGACTAACACATTTGTTCAATATTCATGCCCCTTAGGAGACCATTACCTTGAAATCATTACCTTTATTTATTCTCTCGTCTCATGGATCCTGTAAACTTTTAATGAAATAATACATAAAAGTGGGCTCCGTTCAGCTACAAATGCTCATTAATTGTTTGCTAATGCAACGCTTTTTTTTTTTTTTCTATTTGCTCTCCTGGCATTATTATAATGAAGAACAATTGCTTTATAAAGAAAGTTGTGCAAATACTGTAAATCATGACTTCTTTACCATTCTACTAATTTGCCCTGCAGTGAACTTTTGTTTTCTTAATTAACTTTCTGCTGTTTGTCATTCCAATTAAATAGAGTAGGGCAATTACCTGAAGTGTTACATGACAAACTGTAAGAGCTATGAAAAACCCAAACCCCCCCAAAACACCAGCTGAAGGATAAAAAGTATTTAAAAGAACTAAAACCAAAAAAAAAGAATGCCTTTGAGAGATTAGTGAAAGCACCACAAAAGTTAGTAGACAAAAAAACCCAACCAATCCAAAGCAAATAAGATAATGCATCAGCAGTATAGCAGTAAATTAATTGAAAACCAACCAACCAACAACAACAACAAATGAAAACCCAAAACCAACAACAACAACAAACACCACTAACAAAACCCAAAATACAAACTGAACAGGTAAACTCGCCTGTTTTGTGTTCCAATCGGTCAGAAGTTCATTGTTCACAGCGGAAGTACATAGGATTTTCTCACCTACCCTTCTAATTGCAGTACTGATAAAGACAGACAGAAAAAATATAGCACGTGGGGGAGATTTATTGCCCTCACCCTCTCAGTGAAACACAGGCTGACCTCTCCACAGTCACCCACAAAACTCTTTTGCCTAGTGTTCCACTTTCTCATCCCAGCTCATGCAGACATTAGAATTTTACCTGCAAGATCTATGGTAGACTGCCTTCAATAAATCCTAACAAGAACAGGCACATACCTAAATTCAGATGACTTAAGGAGAATGTAACAGATTTAAAGCAAAGCACGCATCTATTTGCGGTCACAAACAGTACCTTCATTATTCTGGAGCTTAAAGTACTTATCTAATTACTTATCTAAGCAACACGAGATATCTTGCCGTAATATAATGGAAAAATACACCTCACTAACTCACAATTCAAAGGAGCACAGCTTTATCATTTTAACAAGCAAACACTTGATTCATTTAAAATTTTGCCAGAAGCTCACTTTTGACATCCAGAGATACACCAAACTGCACATGGCTGAACAAGCTCTTTTTTCTTACCAGCTAATTTAATTCAGAAGAAAGAAAATATTTTTATAGGACTTTGGTGGTGCATCTGCAAAGAAATCCCATCAGAGATTAATTACAGATTATAGTGCAGACAAGTAAAACAAGTATTAATGACCATCAAATTTATTACATAGTTGCCACACTGTCGTCAGAGACATACACACAGCAGAGGCACTGAAAAGCTTCCTTGAATCAGTTCTAGGGATTTTTAGCTTGCTTGCTTGCTTCAACACAGCAAGTCAGAAATCTTGGAGTGAGACAGGGCAATTATTAATTCTGAGTACAGAGTGTCAGCAAAATGAAAAAATTAGAGCATGTCAATAGGAAAACTCAATATGATCAATTTAACTTTACAAAATCATAAATAATTTTGACCAAAATAAATTTGGATGCTTTCACACAAAAAATATGCTGAAAATTTCAACCTTAATAGTAATTACCATATTTTAAGTTTTACTAAGGTTCATGCTATTTTTCTTACTAAAGAAAAATGACACAAATCCAAGCTTTACATGTTCATTAGAAGGGATTTATTAAATAGGTGTTATTTTTGCAATCTCTTTTCTGTCAGGAGCCACGACCTAAATACTTGGGGAATACATGGAGTTCAGTGATGTGATCTTTTGGGGACATCACTGGCATTTAACAGACAAAGTATTTTCTCACAAAGTATTTTTTCTGAAAAACACAAAAGCATTCAAAGCAGCAATCGTTGGAGATGTTACAGAGGAGGAGGAGTAAATTGCTTGTGGAAACACCAGCTTTTTAGTAATAGTGTGTTTCTTCACAGAAGTAAAACGTACATCAAATCACTGAATCCAATTAGAATAAAGTGAAAGGAAGTGGAAAGAAATAGATTTTGAAACTAATAGAGATAGGTCTCTAATAATTTCCATATCAAGTAACAGCAAAACAAAAAAGCAGTAAATAAAGTGTTCAGCTTTTCAGAAAGCAGGCAAATCCCATAAGAGGGGACAAGCATTTCTGCATGGGCTTGGCTGCCTTAATAGGAATATTATCATACTAAATTCAACTTGAATTTAAAAAAGAATGATTCTACAAAAAAGATGTGCTTGGCAAGTATTTTTGAGTTTTCTTTTGTTTTGTGCATTTTGTATGTCACTTGTGCTCTAATACAGGCCTCCTCTGACAAAAAAAAAAAAAAATTGTCCACTTTCTAGATCCCAAGCATGGATTTCATATCGTTCTCTCCCTCTTCAGAAGCAACTGAAATATCTTGACTGATATTTACCCTCACAACTAAGTCCTGTCTAAAAGTCCAGATGGAAGGCACATTGAATGTGTATAAAAGGGTCAAGGGGTGCAAACTGGAACATAGGAAGTTCCGCATAAATATGAGAAAAGACTTCTTCGCAGAGAGGGTGACAGAGCACTGGAACAGGATGCCCAGGGAGCTTGTGGAGTCTCCTTCTCTAGAAATGTTTAAAGCCTGCCTGGATGCGTTCCTGTGTGACTTGGTCTAGGTGATCCGGCTCTGGCAGGGGGATTGGACTAGACGATCTTTTGAGGTCCCTTCCAATCCCTAACATTCTGTGATTCTGTGAAGAGAGACTGTGCCCCTCCCTGGGAAATCTGGGACACCCTCTACTTCAGTGAAAAACAACAGCAGAATGCCATGAATCACACCAAAACTGTTCATGAAAAACAAGAATTTCTAGACAAAAGAACTGAACTTAACAACTATTTCCCAATCAAAGCAGAAAGTGATATTACAGCTGCCCAGGTTGTATGAGCACTTTTGAAGGAAGGATCAGCCCACCAAAAGCAGCTTACCAAACACCCAGGCTATCACCGTAAAGCATCTTTGAACACGTTCTGCCCTGAATCAGACTCATTCAAACTTCCAATGAAATCATCAGTCTTCCAAATTTCCAGCTTGATTGAAAAGCTTTCCTTGGTATCTAAGGTAACAATGACCATGTGTTTGCCTCACATCTGGCCTATAGGCTCATCTCCAGAGTCCTCACCCAAGACACCCAAGCTCAGTGAGGGGTCTCCCTCCTCTCAGGTCAACACAAACCCTTTAGCCTTAGAACACAGTGGGATTTAATACGACCTTTAATCCAGAGCAATTATCTGAAACAGCTCACCTTGGACTCTTTGTCTTCTTTTACAACTCATGGGCACAGGCAGTAATTCTACACAGTGGGGGTCTTTTGGGTGGCAGAGTTAGCCAAGGAAGCTCCCACCTCCAGGGCTTGATTGGTGCCCCAGCAATGCCATACCCCAGGGCAGCAGCCCTGCATGGAGGTCTGCTGGCAACAGTCACTGGGGAAGGAACTTCCTGGGCTGGCCTCTCTGAAATGCACTGTGCCATGCAATTGCATCTTCTGGCAACCCATTTCCCCTATACTCTTAATAAAGGCTTAGAAACCCTTTTTTGGAGTTGCGGGAGCAAAGCCAAACACTCTCTGTTGAGGTGAAGTCATTTCAGACTCAATACTATTGAGTTCTGTCAGATATGGGCTGAGGTACCTAAAGCTTTTTTTTTTCCCCTAATGTTTTTAAGGGCTTTGCCATAAGCTTTTAGTGAAGAGTTTTGGTAAGTTTGCTCTCCATAGACAGGAAACATTTCCATAGATAGGAAACATTTCCTTTACAGAAAGTTCCTAAACATTCCTTTTGTATTTATTGCAGCACTTGTATTTAAATTTTTTGTGTAGCTCACCATGCACGCTGGCTGAGCAGAGTGCTGCTACTCTTTGTATTGTATTTATAGTGATAGTTTAATTGCATCTATCAGTTTTATTGCTTATGAAAGTGGATAATCTGACAGTTCCTGGAGCCTCGATACAGCAAGGGTAGGAAAGAGACTGTACTAGCAGCCTTCCAAAACTGCACAATTAATGTATTCCAGTTTAACCAGCCTCTCAAGGAAATCAGTTTAATTCTCTGTCTTTGGTTATTCACAGCCTGATTTTTTCAATGAGCTTTACTACTAGATGTACCATATATGTTTAGTTTGCAGTTTGGTTTTTTTTCCCCCCCCCTTTGGTTCTGAGGACTCTTCAGAGGAATAAAGCCAAATGCTGCTCCTCCCAAATCTTGAGTTCCAAAAGTGTTTAGCTAAAGAGCAGAGCTATACAGGTTGTTACTGCATCTGAAGTAAAAAGAAAAAATGGACCACCTTCATTATATTAAGTGTTGAAGTCCATGCGAACCACAATACCTTCAATGATGATGAATGTTGACTGTTAACAGTGCGAATTGGCAACGAAATAGTAACCTGCAAAACAATACTAACCTATTTTTAGTAAGAACACTTCATTTCTTAAAAACAATATTTACTTCAAAATCAATTAAAGATTTACTTGGTTAAAGACTGACTAAATACGGAGGACCTTAGGATATGGCTCATTAGGAGTATTATTGTTTAGCAAGTGCTATTTCATTTAAAGTCTAATGCAATTGCAGCGTTGCCTTCACTCTACGGATCACTTTTTGAAATATATTATTAAATATGAAAGGGAGAACCGAGGTGTAATCTTCCCTTCCATAATATGACTGAAGATCCCAGAAATAATGCCTACAAAAGACCTTACATGAGAAGATTAATTAGTTATTTTTCAGTCAGGCTCAGGTGGTAAGGCTGAAAACATCTGTAAAGAGAAGCATCAAAGGTGGGTGAGTATTTCAGAACTGATGACATGAAGGAACAGCTGACACCCAATTAAAATAAAAGAGTGGGAAAAGGACAAGAAGTTTGGGAAAGTGAAAAGAAAGAGATAGGGTGATGTGTAGGTTAGAAATAAGACTGATATGTCAGAAGCATTAACGAAAAACCTCAGACTGTGGGTTAGTGTGGGTTCAAATTATTAACACATAAGAAGTAGCCTTCATCAATTCCGGTACCACACTAAGTCCTTCCTACCTAAACATCCCTATAACCTGAATACTAGTCATTTGTTGTTAACAAGAGATTATAAACCCCAAACTACTCTGTTCCAAGGAGAAGTGAGGTTCTGAAGCTGTTTCCAGCATTAAACTGTGAGAGTAAGGAATTTGCTGAAGAGATTTAAGTCAAGTCTGTGGTAGAAATTTTGGGGATTGTGGTACTATATAATGATGGAAAACTGAGACTATTCAATCAACAGTTAGTGCTATAAATAATACATTAAATTAATCCATACCTCAAGCTTCCTCTGATATCCCAGGAAAAAAATAAAAGGATTTTTACTACTTTTAACACATTTTATTTCTGGGTCATGGCTGTTTCATGTAGTTTTTCATTTTCCACCAGTGCATGAATGTGTGCCACAGGACATAATGCTTACCTATTTGCTTACCTTTAAATCCTTGGAAATGCAGCTGAGATTTTTTCACTCATGTGTGACTTCAACGTAACATCACTCAGCATCCAGCAGAAATATTTCTTTCATGTCACACATTAAATACTGCAAAATAACGCATCGCTTGTTTCCTTGGGTCCTCTGGGGGTTTTTATAGAGAAATACCTTCCAGGGATCTAAAATACTTACTATGATCACTCCCTGGTTTCCTCCAGACACATATAATAGTTGTAGCTTGGGGCAGGGTGATAGTGTAAGTCAAAAGTTTATTTGAAGTTCTCAGGCTGTATGGAATAGAAGTTCCATAAATCCATTCTAGCTAGACTTTTATTGCATCTCCTGCAGTAGCAGGGGACTGGACTCAGTGGTGCAGAGTATTTCAGACCTTCAGCCTTCTTAGACCAACCTCTCATTAAAACAGGGATTGCCATTCCAGAGGAACCAATCCAAGTATTCTTTCAAACAGAAATGTGTTCTTAGGAATTAAAAGAAAAAAAGCAT
>JAVSBS010022935.1:13319-23969 GCA_033124195.1 Coracias cyanogaster | reverse complement strand
AGGGGGAGTGAGTGGGTGGGCATGGCGTCCTTTGATACCATAATATTTCCATAGAGTAAATACAGTTTTATTCAAATATATTTGGTAATAAACTTGTTGAATATTCATTGGTCTCCATAATTGCCTATGAGCTTGGTGGGAAGTATCTCGCCTTGCCCTCGATCCCCTTTCCTTTTGGGAGGCGGGTCGGACGCTTGCGCCCCAGCCGCGACACCCAGTCTAAAGTGTTTCAACTTCTACTAAGGACAATACAAGCACCTTTTAGCCTCACTATATGAAATCAGTTGGAAGCATCATGTTATTTGCATACTTGTGTTTGATCTTAGTGCCAATGTACCTCACTGCATGTTTGTCTGGCATTCTTCTTCCTCAGTGTAAACTTGGTTTGTTATTTATAAAGAAATTTTTTTTCATAAGAAAGCACATCATAATGTGGAAAGCTATTCTGACAATCATTACAGTACTAATGCAATTATCCAATGAAGAACTGAAGTAAGCAAGATCGCATCACCGAAGAGGAAGATGAGCGCCAGTGTCGTCTCCTTCACAAAAGTAAGTTTCTGGAGTCTTGCAAAAAAATATTATTTTAGCTATAATAAATATGCATAGTGAACAGTCTCTGGTGTAAAAAACATCGTTTGACATACAAAAGGTAGTTGAAGAGACACTTTCCCTTAGGCTATCATTTTAAGAACAACAAGAAAAAATGTCTTTCTTGCTTCTAGGTGTTTAAATGAGTTCAGAATTACACCAAGCACAATATTCTGTCTTCCTCAGAGCCCAAGTTAACTGTACAGCTCTGTGAGACACTAATTACTATGGCAAAAAGCATCAATAATGACAGTCAGATATAACACACCATGTAGAATTTCAGACAGTGCTTAGGAGTTTGTTTCATCTCTCAGTCAGAGAGGGCTCTTTTTTTGAAAGAGATATTAGAGGTGGAGCTTTTCTAAACCAGTTACCTGGAATGACAGAGGCATTGCTTGTGCAGAGCATCCCTTCAGTCAGAAACTTCTCTGCCCTGAGGGACCATGTGGAGATGGAGACTCCCATAAGTGGTTATTGTAGGGCATGGCCAGGTTTATACAGCCCCTTACACAACCTGCAAGATACCTCCAAAGTATTTTCCATTGTTCACCTGGAGCTGCTCCTGATTTTTAAAACAGGATCATCTGTTCTTCAGCTACCCCAAATGTGAAGACCATTGTGTTGAATGTCATCTCAGCCGTGTGCAACGAAAGAAGTTAAGACTTTTTAGCAACTCCTAGACGCTAGGTCACAACATCTGGTCTGAACCTACAACATCCCAAACATCCTGTTGATTTTATCTATGTTTTCCTTCCATTCACTGCAGGGACAAAGAAACACATTAAAATCTCTATTAAGAACTCTTTGGAGATGTAAGCTCTGTGTTTTTAGCTCTGTTCCACCTAAAGTTGTGAGAAAACTCAGTCATAAGGGTGGGCAAGTGCATTCAGAAAAGCTGCAGCACTCCAAATGAATCTTTGTTTGTGTGGTTTGTGTCCCCTCTTCGTGTACCAGGAATTTGTGCTATTATTTAATTTGCAGGAAGACTTCCAAATGTCCTAGCCTTATCTCTCAAAACTTCTGGAAGTTCTGAAAACCAGTCTGGCAGCATTTGTCTAGTAAAGCTTCAAGGAGGAAAAGTAATTATTTTCATACTTCTCTGGATGATCAGCAGAAGCCCATAAGCGTGAGGCTAGTGTAATACACTGCCAAAACCCATGATTATCAAGTAGTGGCTAAATCTCTTCTCACTGTGCTGTAAATTGGCTTTTTTGGCCATCTCGTTGCTGTAGAAAATATTGCAAACAGCAAAGATTGTTGTCCTTTTTTCCTGCCTCCTTGGTATCAGAATGAATCAGCTTTCTCAAATTCTGAACTCATTTAAGAATCTCTTACAGTCATAGGAGCTTCATCTCATTAAAATTCTGGTGTGATAATGATCTCATAGGCATATGCCAAGATCCCCATTTCACTGCGGTCTGTTTAAAGAGATGCCCACATATTACAGTCTACAGTAAGTGTTGCCATCATGGTCACTGAGAACAGGTTTCATACACACAATTCTCAAATGCAGCATTTTGCTGGAGTAGGACTTGTAGTAACTGACTCACAAGACCTGCTAAAATACATTAATTCTAATATAGTAAATCTGAAACCTTTGAAGCAGTGAAGTTTATTAACCTCAAGTCTTTGTTAGTCTGGGATAACCATGTTAAGTCCTGCGAATGAAATTGCATTATAAAAACCAAGCTGAATTACTACTCTGCTAGCTTGCACCTCCTAGACAGGAGGACAGAACAGACCTGCCAGCAACAAATTAATGCTGTTCCTTTGTACATCACTGTACCTAGATATTAGGAATATGAGAGCCATATGGATGATATCCGTGGATAATGGACTGCCTGAAGGCGAAAGAAAAATGCAGAAGTCAAAATGATAAGACTGATGGAAAGCTGTAGGAAACTATGCTTTGGCTATACTTGTATGAACTTCACTGGAAAACATCATAGCCTGAGACTACATCAGTGTTCTTATTGATCAACTATGCACTAAGGAACCTGCATAAAACATGAAATTTTCAATAGCTCTTGCTATATGGAGAACTAGAGAAAAAGTCTAGGAGCAACGCAGCTGCAGCCCAGTATCTTCAACAGATCCCCACAGCTGATTTAGTCAATTTTGTACAGAGTCAAGGCAATATCCATCTTCAGTTGAAAAGTCAGTCTGAGAGTAAAACAAGTTTTAGTTTGCATGCTGTCTGTCTCTACTCTTCCTGCTTCCTTAAAGACAACCTTTAAAAGTGTGCAAAGAGCACTCTGTTCTTATGTTTTTATTAAAATGCATTATACTAGGCATATATATGCCTTAAGATGAATATATATATACACACACATACATATGCCTTTAAGATGAACAATACACTCCTGCACTCATCGCCAACACTGAACAGAGGGAAAAACAAACAGCCTTCAGGGAGATTTATCCTTGATTTATAGCAAGTAATTACTTTGGAGAAATATTTGACTGTGAATACAGTGAATGTGTATGTCCAAAAGGTGGGACTAGCATCACTATTTTCGATACTACATAATCGTACCTATAGTGTTACCAGATTTTCCCGGGTAGTTCCTGAAGTTCATTGAGAAAAGACATCTCTTGAGCTGTTTAACATATATTTTAAAAAATTCCAAATGTAGTTTTTCAAAACTTGATATTGCTATTTTAAAAATATTTTCTTCTTAATATGATTACAAAATTTTCAGTTACAATAAACTATTTTTTTCAGTCAAGAATAGTAGTTCAGGAATGTTTAAGTCCACAGCCTTCAACATCAGAACAGGGTTTTTCTCCCTGCAAAGTCTATACAATGAACCTTCAGAAGAGTCTACTTGAAAGAATATTAGGCTTGTAAACTCTGCACTGAATGATTCACATAGAATTATGAAATAGGAGAAAAAGGAAAACAACTTGTCTAGGAAAAAAGACTGCAAAACAGTAACTCTCTTCAAAATATCAAATTGGGAGAATTTAGCAAAGTAATTCTGAAGTCCAGGTGCTTAGGACAAAACACCACCTTCACTTTGTCTTCATGGAGATATTCAAACTGTCTAGATTGTCTCAATTGATGACAATTTTCCATCATTGGGAAATGACAAACATCTTAAGGCACTGAGGAGTTGTGGCACGCAGAATCTGTCATTGTTACTTACTATATGCCATACCACTGCTGCTAATCACAGTGTCTTTTCTTTTTTTGGTAGACCACCAAGGTATAATCTATTAATATGCAAGACACAGTCAAGTTTTAAGAACGTACTGCACTTACTCCTAGACCTACATTATTTATTTTTGGACATTTTAATATCTGTCTGTATAGATTTTTTCAAGCTGTACATGTTAAAATTCTACTTAAAAGACTGTTAATGGACAGGTATTAATACATAATACTAATAAAGTCTTTGATACAACTCAATGAAGTCAAAAGGCTTTCTTAAATTGCTTTATAATTTAGAAGAGGAACTTCATTAACCGGAAACATATCAGTGTAAGATCAATCAAAGAGAACATTACAGTGGGAGCATTAAGTTGCTGTGACAGATATTTACTCCTTGCTAGATATTTTTCCTAATTAAAAAGTGTCACCACTGTACATGACCAGTACGAAAGGAAGTAATGCAGAAAAAAATTCTTGGAACCAGGTGGACATAGAAATTCACCAACCTATTCCCAAATATTGGGGAACCTTACACTTCTGTCAGAACGATTCACATATTTGACCTCAAATGCAAATACAGACTTAAAGCATACAGTGAAGTCAGGCAAGCTCAAAAAGCTCATGTACCACTGGTTATTATTCACAAAAGCTAGCCTTTTTTATTATATTAAAAATCCTATATATTCAGGAACAAGGTAATTACAGAAAGCTGGTTAGGCATTTTGCCTAAGTGGCAAATACTCACTCCATTCATCTGAATTACTTTTAAACATTTGATTGAGAAGTAGCAACACAGCTACGAAAACTAGGAGTATTCCTGTCACATGCAAAACTTCTAACAAATCCTAATGCTGCAAGGAAAGTTACTCTTTCAGATTAAGAGATAAGGTTTCTTGGAGAAACAGGATGAAACTTGAAGCACATTGCTTCATCATTTTCAAAATGGAATATAAAAACCATTTCTAGAATCAAGCATTTCTACTGTTAACTCTCTCAAATGCAAAGGATACTTCAAGAAGAAAGTTTGAAACGAGTGGGTATGTCATTAAAGGAAGACAGGTTTGAATACTGCCTGGAAATTGAGTGTCTACAGGAAACAAAGGAGTCAAAGAGGAGAGACCAGGTCAGGAAATATGGATGGATACATCATTTCTGCCCTTTATGAGTGGTAATATTTTCTGAATGTAAAAGAAGTTATTATTATTTTGTACATAAATATTTCAGATCATCTTCTGAGAAGCTTGGCTGTTTCACATTGAAATATTTACCCTTAAGCCATGGAAAAGAGAGTTTCATATACATCTCTGCCAGCTCCACATCTCTCCAGTTACAGACAGCCTGTAACAAGCAACAGATTGCTCTTTGGGAAACAGTCACAAGAAATTCCAGCAGCACAGTGACACCACCTTCTTTAAATTGTAACACTTGGGATTTCTATGGTTTTTTATAGATCAATTACTGAGTTGTTTATATTCCATTTACTTGATCTAGCAATATAGCATATTGTATCTAACACTACATTATCATACTTGCTTTTTACTTTTTCAAGCCTTTCTTTGAATTCCTTATTTCAGTCTAGTAACTGGGGACGAAGAAAGCTGATGTGCTCCTAATAATTTAACAAGAAAACTGCTGAACCCTGCTTCTAGATCTGGAAAAATGAAAAGTACTCTTCTACAATCTAATTTAAGTAGGTGCTATAGAATATGGGTTTTGGGGGGTTGTTTTTTGGTTTTTTTTTTTTTGTAAGAAAATAATCATTAGTAAAGCAGAGATAACCAGCTGCTTTTGGCATGATGTTAGCTACCTCACAGTTTTCATAATGAATCATGAAGGAAAGATACTGCTATTTCTACAGCACTAAATTCCCTGAAGAAGTAATTCTGTAGAACAATAATTATCTGTTATTCAAGTTAGATATTCAGATTCTCAGTATCAAGTCATCACTATGTTCCATGGTAGGATTTCTGAAAACAGAAGTTACTTAGAAGCACAGTCTTCTGAAGTCACTCTCTTGAAATTTAAGTGTCATCAAAAGAGACCTAACTGGGAATGAACTAGGGCAGCTCCATTACTCCTTAGCTTACGTCCAAAATTGTGCCTAAGATTATGATGCATCTGTTTTCCAATAAAATCTTGTTTTCACACTAGAGCTTTTTTGAGAGAGATAAATCAATTTTATGGAGGATTTTGATTTTTCATAATTTTATTTTGTCCCCATTAGTTCAAACCAATTGTCAGTATAACTGACAGGAAACACATAAAGGGAATTGTTAACAAAACCTGGGGGCTGTTTGGAGCCATCCCAGGAGAAACTGTGAAATCATGTCTTTCAGACAAAGATAAAAAGTTTTTGCTGAGCAAAACCAGACAGAGAAACAAAGAACTTTTTCAAAAATATTACTTCACAGTGAACCACAAAAAAACAGGTTAATGATGGACAAACAGATAAAAATAAATCCATGTGACTTATAAAAGAGCTTAAAGAAATCATTGAAATATCAGTGCTCAACAAATCTGAAATATCAAAAGACAATTTTTAAATTATTAAGAAAAAAAGTTTATTTTGG
Source organism: Coracias cyanogaster (assembly GCA_033124195.1). Lineage (NCBI taxonomy): Eukaryota > Metazoa > Chordata > Aves > Coraciiformes > Coraciidae > Coracias > Coracias cyanogaster. The sequence goes on along the minus strand of JAVSBS010022935.1, from coordinate 17,654 downwards.
CCATGTGTAGGTTAACTGCTTGGAGTAAATGGCAACATTTTCAATAATTCAGGAACAACCAAAGCGTGTACATTAACTAGTTCTCCTTTGTATTTGGAGCAAAATAGGAGTCTGTATTCAGCCTATATGCTATCACAGATAGGACAAAAAGATTACTATCTGTAACTGCACTTGAAAGGAAGCATTTTAATATCAAAGTAAGGATTTTTGCAGAAAAAAAATTTAAAAAATCAACAATCTTGCATAATTTCTCATCAATAGATATAATGGTTGTAGCTAAGGAGCTTTGTATAGCAGTAATGTTTTATTCTAAGGAATCCTGGAAAACTGAGGCAGTTCCAGAGAACTGCAGGAATGCCATTCTTAACTGCTGAATAAGAATATTAGTAAGCAATTAATATCAATTATTGTTGATAGAAAGAAATTCAGTCAAACATTGGTGGCTTCTGTTAAGGATTACAGAACAAAGTATTACTGATTTGATTGCTAATACCCACTTTGTTGATAGACAGATTTCTACAAGCCATTTGATTTAACAGCATAAATCCTGGTTTCTAAAAACTTATGTAACATGGAGTTAACAGAACATCTATTAGAATGGATTAAATACCAACTCACTGACAGATTTTGAGAACCTATTAGTGGGAAGATACTGAAAGAAAACATTTCAAGCATAACCTAACAGGCTATATCCGTACCATGTGAATACCTGCATTTCTACTGAAACATGAATATCACAAAGTGTACATGAGTTTGTGCACCCTGATTCCTTAGTACTTTTTCTTCCAGGAGCACACTTTGCCACTCTAGCTATCTCACATACCTCTGTGCCTCACCCCCAGACCCTTCTTACATACATATTCCCAATCATGCTACTTTGTGTTGTTGCTACTGAGTTCAGTGAGGAATTCCATTTGGTCATACAAGAAAGGATTAAATTAACTAGAAGGACATGGTCTGAAAAACTAAAAATCCATCTTCAACAACGGAGGAAATTTCAGCCATCCTGAATTTACATGGTTATCAAACTAGGCTGCAGAAGTTTCAGCATCTAACATAACACCCAGAAAAACATCTTTTAAGGAAGGTACTGTTCTGGAGAAAGCAGAATATAAGCTACTGTTGAGCCATTTTAGCCTCCAGATATTTGATAAGAAACAGAGACTGAAAGCATGTACTGCAACCCGACACTTATCTTCTAGTAGGAGCACTCTTGCTCCAAGGCATTTGCTTAAGTGGACATCATTGGCTGCTCCCAATTCTTACACATCACTGAAAGATCAAGTTGAAAATGAGGTAATTATTACCATTATTCTGAACAATAAGCCTCCCAAAGTGACAAATACCACAGACGCCTCCCATATCCTGAGCAATTCTGCATGACTCACTGCCTAGTTCTGTAGTGGTTGTAGAGGAAATTCATATCCCCTTTGATGCCCATCTTTGAGGACCCCCACATGTATCAACAAAGAAAGGAATTCCTCCATCACACAGAACATCCTGAATCACAGATTTTGGTTTATCAGTAAGCCATTATGAACTTAACAGAACTTTGCCTGACAAAACCTAGTTGCTACCTGGCTTGGTTGTCCAGACAAGGAAGGACAAAAAAGTAAAAGGAAGACTCAAAATATGACCCCAAAATTTGAAAATGGGTTCCACAAGCTAATTGGTTGATTGACTGGAGGTTGAGAAGTATACATGGAAACTTCCACGTGGAAAAGATACTTAACAGTTTGTGAGAGAAGAGAAATAACATTTATTTTCTTGGGTAACAGCCCAAATAAAGTGAAACTTGCATATGTCTTTCCCTTGCCTGTGTTCCACCTCTGATACTAGCAGACACGATAACCCATTTGTGTGAGACAATCCTCAGCCCTCAGAAGCTTAGAGCATCAGAATGGCTAAACCCAGGAAAGACAGTGTAAAATGCGCAATGAAGAAACCCGAGATACACAGGAAAACTGGAGATCCCTTGGGAAAATTAAATTTTCCTGAAGTCTGCAGAGAACAGACACACTTCTTTGGATTTGCATCTTTCCTCATACTGCTATGGTTCCTGATTACACTAACATATAATGAAAACAGAATCAGGCTCTAAAAGACTAGATTTCTTTTTTTCTGCCAGACTCAACCATGTTCAACATTGAAGGTATTTTTCTATTCCTGTAACCTCAAAATATCATTCTATTACAGTAAGAGCTTTATTTAAAGGGATTCATTACCATTATTAAAGTTCAGATTGAACTGGTGCTTGTCAGAAACCCCAGCTTTCCATGGTCCCTGGGACGTTTCAGACCGCATCAAGCTCTGATACATGATATCCAAGTTCATGGTTTCTTTTCATAGGGTTTCTTTTCATTTTGTGTTGCTTACTGTAAATGACTGAAATCTGAGCGGTCACTTTTGAGTGCCAAAGCTTAAGAAAATATCAGTTAGACATGGTCTCAGGGGCTATTCTGACAGAAAAGAATAATTAAATAAGGAAGGACTATGTCAAAGGAAAAAAAAAATAGAAGCAGGAACAAGAATTCTATGAATAGAAAAATTATCTTCTAAAGTGACTTAGACATATTAAAGATATATGCACTGATTTGTATGTAACAGTACATTCTTATTATATTTTTTATTGCTTTATATTGGATATATATTTCTAAATGTTACCATTTTTTAAGTGTTTGCTTTGCAACGGTCAAAGATAAAAGCACAGTAAATGAGAAATTCAATTTCTTTTAAGTTATGGTGTTACACATGTTGAAACAAACAGCTTGTACTTAAGAATATCTACAATCCAGAGGGTCAGACTTAATAATGGCTATGATTTATCATAACATTCAAGATAATAGGCATTCATAGAAGATATTCAAAAGCTTGATAGAGTTTATACAAGTAAGAAAAACCTATCCTGGCTGAACTTCCATTTCTTTATGCATAGCTGCATTTTCTACAGTCTAAAGCTTATTATGTCTTTCCTTTTGAGATCTAGGAAGAAATAACAGTTCATTCCTTTCCCTATGAGCGGTGATTGGGAAAGATAAGAGGGATCATTCCAAAAGGTCCCTGCAAAGAGGGATGCCTGAAAAGAGGCAGAAAAGACAGTTGTATATTATCCTAGCGAGGAAATTCACACAAAAATTTTGATGCAATAGGGTCTATAGAGTAGGGGTCTACTGTTAGGAAACATTTTGGAGAAGAAAAATCCATAAAGAATACTCCATCTTGAGGCGACAGGAGAAGCGAGGTTCCCATACATACATAAAGTTTATTAACAGTATGAGTCTCCATCAAGTTTGTACATGGAAAGAACAAGGGACCCTGAACCTAGCTCTTAAAGTCTCCCATTAATCAAATACTGGCTCTGACTTGGTATGAAAACAGGTCTAAAAATAACTGAAAGCAATTTTATAGCACAGGGAAGAGGGAGCTAGCACCCAAAACATTATGTCTCAAGCTGACTGAAATGACTAGGTAGATCATATCACCAGAAAAATGCCCCTTTAAAAAAAAATATGAGAAGGAAAAAAGCAGCAAGATTTCTGTATTTCCTGACTAATACCATGCTGCAGGTAGAAACGCCTTCATTACTGTGATGCTGGTAAATTGCACTTCCTAGCACAGAAGGTTCTTCTCTTTTTGAAGGAGCCCTTGATGAAGGAAGCCAAACTTGTAGCCAGAAAGGCCACTCCATAATAATCATTCTGCCCCTCAAACACAAGGCTGTGTCAGCTGCACTGAGGATCACCTGCAGCCTGATTGATCTCAGCTAGCATTTGCCTTCTTGTATTCATCTATCATTTTGGTTGCCTTAACCCCATTGCTTAATGATTTTTTTTTTCCCAATTCACCCTGCTGGTGAGATGTCAACACAGATCAAAAGATATTTGTGAAATCTACCAGAGCTTTGGCAGCTTGTATTCTCTCCTTATGTTAAAAAAAATAAATAAATAAAATGGTTTATTGTAATTTGCTAAAAGTTCACAGCACCTATCATTAGGATGACAGGTGTTGTGAAAGGTCACTGTCTGTTTCCCTCGTTGTTTCTCTAAACTTTGGAATGTTTGCCACTTGGGGATATATAATAATAAAGTTAATAATAAGTGAAATATTGTGACAGCAGGTACTTTTTTTTAATTGCAGTTTATTTTACCTGAAAAAAAGTTTTCTGTTTTTCTTTTTTCACCATCAAAAAAAAGTACAATATTTTAGTGACAATCAGTCCAGTTGGGCAAATCAAGGAGACCAGATTAGTACCGATATAAAAACAAGTTCAGTGAAAACAGCACCACAATATTGCTTTTATCACTACTTTTACCTCACAAGGAGACAAAAAAAGTC
>JAVSBS010022935.1:0-11997 GCA_033124195.1 Coracias cyanogaster | reverse complement strand
TTGCATATTCCCTCCCCCCCCCCCCCCCCTTTTTTTAACCCTGCTATTTGCTAGTTTTAACTAATAATAACAGGTTTTTTGTATTGGAAGAGACAGAAAAATCATTCCCAATTGCTCTGGATTTTATAAGCCTTCATATACCTTCAATCATTTCTTTCTGAGCCTGAGGCACATTAGTTTATTTAATTAATCCTTAAACAGAAATCATTTAACATCTTTGATCATTCGTATTGCCATTCTCCATAGCTTTCTCATTACTTTTTTCTTCAAATAGGGAAATGAATACTAGATACCTATCTGAAAATATAGGAGAACCACAGACTAATACAATTTTTTTCTTTATTCCTTTCCCAATAACTCCTAACATTTGACCTAATATTTTGACACTAAAATGACATTTATTCTTTCAGCACCAATGTGTATACATTAATATTTGACTCTTAGACCTTAGGGTAGAGTGCATAAGGACCTGTGAAAAAGAAATCTAGCAGAGGCAGAATTTAGTAAATTTAGCTCTCTACCTTGGAATCTTGTACAGAACATCTAGGAGATTTTTTTTTTTTTTAATCATTTCTGATAGAACCTGAGGATAAGTAACACACCATACACACTGAAACAATGCAACGTATCCATTATATCATGGTCATTTCAGGTAGTATCCTTGCTTCCACTAGCCTGCAATTCCAAGAGTTTTTACATATGCTTTATTATTTGGACGACTTCTTCCACATTTCATTTACTCAAGACTCAGAATAGATTTTGAGGGAGAGCTGCTAAGATTAAGCAGATGCAACAAGTATTGGTCAGCATAACTCAAATAAATTTTTTTGCACTCAAGTACTAATACTGAGAACAAATTTTAATCGGATGTGATTAAAACAAAGCTGTTAATTTTACCCTTCTTTACAAGTAAAATGAGAGCTGAGGACAGCAGAATCACTCTCAAGAAACACTAATATAAATTAAAGAAACAATGCTATGGATGTTACAAGGTATGCTCCTAGCAAATGTGCAACCATTCCCTCAACTGAAAATGCAAGTGTTTCTGACTGTCAGATGGAAGACACTGTCTCAACTAAGCCTAAAAACCCCTGCGAGAGATGGAAAGAATTCCTCTGGAAATTATCATGGCCAAGAACAGTACAGCAATCTGTCACTGTGCACTACATGTCCACACCCCCAGTTGCACACCAGTGTCTGCTCAGACCTGAACTGTAACACAAGGTAGTATCAAAAAGGAAAGGATTACTCCCTGTTACACTGCAAGAAGAGTCATGGAATGAGAGGAAATAGTCTCTGAAGTGATCACTGCAGCCTGCTAAAGCAGCCAGTGTTGGCAGAAGCAGTTTGTCTCAGATTTATCTCACTTGGAGGCAGAGGGGTATTTCTAAGTTACTGTTTACTTCTCAGCTTTCTAGAATGAAACAGCAGTGAAATCTGTCTGGTATACTAGTGAACCCCCAGACACCACACACAACTTTAGATATCTAATTGTTGTTCACAAAACACTCTCCCCAGCACAAAGGCAGCACTGAAAGTTTTCCAAAAGGCTGCCAGAATACCAGCATCAAGATACAACTCATCTGCACAGTTGACTGGATTAACATGCTGTTGTATAAGAATATTGCTTATTATCACTAAAATGTGTAAGAGAAGACAACCTGCATTCAGATTCTCTGCTACAGTAACAGGCAGCCAACAAATCCTTGCCTAAAAGCACATGTTTAAAATATACAGCAAAACAAACACCTTTAGAGATCAATAAACTACTTATTGGGGAAAACGTGCAGCCTGTTAAAAGCAGAAAGGAAGCATTTTCCTACTGTTATGAAGGAGCTAGAAACATAACAAGTCAGCAGCACACAATTTTATCCTTTACGTTAGCTTTGAACAAAGTGACCAGATGTGTAGATGTCAGTAGAAGCTGATAAAATCTTGTCTGCAGAAAAAATAAATTATAAAATAACAGATTGGCTAGAATTAGGTCAAGACTCCACCTTAATAAAAAAAGGGTATTTTTTATTACAGGGGAAAAAAAAAAAAAATCACTTCCTTGAGCAATGTAAAACAAGTTATTATAAAGTGGAGGGATATCAGTTAGCCTAATCAACTTGCACGCACATCTCCCGTTTTGTGCCATCCCTACCAAAATGATAGTTCAGAGTATTTTGTTACTAAGCTTACACACTCATATCCTAAACTATTTTTGGTGAGTATTCCCTTCTTCTGTGGATGTTAATGCACACAGCAAGGAAAAACCTGCACTTTGAGAACACTCAGGAGCAGGGCAACTAATGAGCATCAACATTACGCAGTCGGCCCTGGTCATACTGCGTATGACAAATTTAGGTCCGAACTTCAACTTTCCTCATGCCAAACTAGTAGCTTAACCAGAACACCCCTCTTTGTATCAAATAATGTAATAAATAAAAGTTTGGCAGATTCTCAGCTAAAAAATTATACAATCCACGTGTCAAAGTGTCTGCCAGTGACAAAATACACAGATGCTGCTTAAAAAACTCTGCTCAATAGTTAACTATCACAGTAATTTGTAATTCATACAGTTCCGCAAGTGACTGGGGACTTCATTTTTCTTAAAGAAAAGGATCATGAAATGTAGTGAGAGACAACAACAACAAAAAAAAAAGGTGCTGAAAGTTCTTCACTTGTTCAAAAAAAGAAAAAACCAAACCCACAAAATGTTAAGTACTTTGTGAGAGTTCCAGAAGGAAGAATTCATACTCAACACAAGGAAAAATCCCTTAAAGAGAGATATTACTTGGACGGCTGTAACTTATTTGAGACTGGCTTGCAGAATGACTTGTGGAATATCAACTGCTCATAGATCATGAAATTTCCACAGGTAAAATCTTCAACTTTATTACCAACATTTTTCATCAATTAAACCAACAACCAAGTCTACCGCCAAAGAAAAAGAAAGAAAACCCCCAAAAGCCTCTCAAGCTTTGATTTGTGAAAAATCTATATTTAACACCATAACTCTGAAAAAAAAGCCTGTAGTGAAGTCATAGGCCCTGTAAAGTCAACATAAGACTTAAAAATCACTTTGATGGCAAGCTTTTACTTAAGGCTTCAGTGAACTACCACTCAAAATGCAAATGCAATATTCCTGTGGATGTTACCTTTCATTAGCAATTCCAGGTGCAAGGGACTTTTAAAAAACCTTTAATGTACATGCATCAATTTGTTTTATTATATGCTTGTACCCTGACAAGCAGAATTTGGCCAAGTATTAAGTTTGCAATGCCCCAGGCATTACTCCAATGTCAACAATGAATTACTGCTAGAAAGGATCCTGAGCCCTGCCATTCTAAGGGAGAATCCAAGCTCAGCTCAGCACTCAGATCCAGGACCAAGCTTCTAGGAAGGCACTGATCTTGCATGTGGCCCAACAGTCATACTACTGAGGACCACATCCTAGTTAAATTCAATCAACACTGAGCCACAGCCCATGCTACATTTGTCAGCCAGATTCTTTCTCACATCCAATGGCTTTTCAATACCATTTTCAAGTAGACAATTTTATAAAGTAGCACACTCTCCCTATTCGTATTAACATCAGTCTGGACAAGCATTAGCTGTTTACTTCAGTGCAATTTATGATTACTGGCACTACAAAAATGCTATAAATCTCTCAGAAAAAGTTGCTTACCATTTATCTCTATCCACCATGATGTTTAGCAGATAACAGCTTGGGACCATAAAGAACAAACAAGAATATGTAAGAAAATACAGTGCTACATAAAAACTGCTTAAGATTTCAGCCACATGGTTTGGTTGAAATTGTTTTTTTAGGACGGGTCCTTAAATTAAAGGAAAGTTCTTTAAACTGCAACTACAATAGTTTTGGGGTTGGGTTTTTTTTTTTTAATGCCATGTATCATTTTAGCTTGTCTCAGTGTTAATCTCATTACATTGAATTATTTTGCTCCTCCTATTCAGTCATAAATTTTATCATCATACTTACATTACTCTCAGAGTTAACTACTCTTGGGCTTCTGAGAGAAGCAGCTTCTATTCATCCTCCATGTTTAATACTGACAATGCCAACATACAATCTTTTTCAGAGCCAGCGACAGGCCTAAACTGGAAAAAATACCAGGCTTAAAGGACTTTTGCAGTCTTTTTATCCTTCTGCTTTTCTACCAACATTGCTAATGATAGTATAAAATGTGATGGTGGTTTTGTAAACACATTAGGCTGTTAGACAGCAAACTGAGAGCAGCCTCTAACCCTGGCCCTAAAATGCAAGCACTATTCAGTATTGAATTTATTCAGATTGTATTAGATTGAAGTGGAACATAGCAAAAAATCAGTAGCACGTATATTTCCAGTCCACCAAACGAATTATTATTTCCAGCCCTCCATTAAACATTTATTTTCTAACATTTGTGACTTGCAGTTGTATTAGCCATCGAAAACTGTGTCCAATGAACAGACTGTAGTTACTCTTTATATAAGGTTTATGCTTCATTTTTAAAGGTAAAATTATATTTCAAAGTTTTTATGCCATAATTCGCTTCCTGATTTTGCAAAGGGTAATGTACTTACAAAGCTTCTATTGAATTTTTAATAGATTTCTTTTCCATATGTAAAAAACATTTCATTGGGAATTGGAATCATTTAACAGCTAATTACAGACAGTAATGATAGCATATTTTTCAGCCTAGTAGTTTTTGGATGCTCAACAAAAGATCCAAATAAGAGTTTTAATAAAACTCAGCAAGGCAAGAAACTGTAAATAACATGAGAGGAAAAAGCTTGAAATGTCAATATGTTTTGTTGTGAGTTTTGCAACTCAGCCCTTCTGTGGTAAGTGAATTATAATGAGAATCAAGACAATGCCAAGTCTTTTGAGAAGCTTGTTGAAAATGTGATTTACGTTTTGAGCTTGTCCCACCTATTAGATGAAAGAGTAGTCACTGGGGAAAGGGCAGTGCGCAGTCGCATCAGCATCTCTCTAAATCCTGTATACCCCTACACACACACCTATTTATAAACACAGTAGTCAATGCTTTCCAAAATAAAATTAGTAAACTCATACCTAATCAATACTCTGTGTTCCTTTGGGATTAATCCATGCAGGGGAGAGGCACTCCATGTCAGTTCTCACTGTTTGAATGGCAGCACAAGGAGAAGGCTGGCTGGAGGCCAGCTGGTGTGAGCTGGCTCATGTCCAGCTCCTCAGGACTCATGTGCTCTGAAGTACAGCAACTGCACAACACTTGCTCCAGTTCTTCTCCAGGCCTCTGAGACAATTACTTTTTTTGGTCATTTTCCACTCCAAACTGCCCAAAATATTGACACAGTACTTCAAACCTGACAGAGTAATGTTTTGGTGGGGTTTTTAATACTAACTTGATACTAAAGGTGCTTGTTTTGTGCCCCAGAGCAAGGCATGTAATGTACACATTTATCCAGCTTATTAGCCTTCTTTGCACAGTTAATTAGGTTGTGCTTGGTTAAAGCTAGCTCAGATACAGCTTTTCAGTCATAAAATCCATCACATTCACAGAAATTAAAACAAGAGGGGAAGATACTTCCCCTCCTATCCTGTAGCACATATTTTGTACTGCAGGGCCACCTGGTTGCAGAATATGAAGCCTAGAGCTACAACCTTCTAGTCCTATACAACATTCCTTTAGGAGAATGGCTATTGCTAGAAATATTGGTGGGGGCATGTCTCTGTAGCATACATCTTGGGCTTCCTTTCACTTGGCCTCCTCTTCCTCATCTGTAGAAACAAGGTATGATCTTCATTTGCAAATTCTCCAAACTAAAATTTCCATGGACCATCACAAAAACTCCAACTCTATTCTCAGAACACTTCCAGTCAAAAGGAGATGAGAAAATCCAAATAAAACCAAGGCAACTACTGCATGAACTACTTTGGGTGAGAAGATGAGTGGACGAGTCAGCCAGCCCCTACACTGTCAATAGTGAAAGGAACAACACCGTCAAGAAAAAGTGAGAAAACAGGAGAGCTTGTGATGTGTGAATATGGCCTTTCTCCTCTGCCCAGCCACCTGCTGCTATAACAAGTCTTGCAAATTCACGGCAGTAAGATCCCCACCTCTGCGAAAAACATGGTCAAAATACACCAATAAACTCAAATAAGTCAGAGATCCTTCTCACAGTAATGTAGCAGGTTCCTAAGGAGGCAGAAACTCAACCCAGAAGGCCAATGGGATTTGTACCTTTGCCAGTCACAGTAAGTGCTGCTCTGTCATTTTCCCCACTGCCTGTAAGTTTCCTTCTTTCCTTTTCACCTATTTCTAATTCAAGACTTAGTCTACTTATTTAACTGCTGCAGCCAGTCTTTTAGCCTTCAACATTGTCAGTGTCTCCTCAGAAGAGCAAGTACAGGGAAGATTCCCACAGTTCAGGTACGTGGATATGGTACACTATAGCCACGAGGGGAGAGAAGGATCTCAGCTAACCCTTTGATAGCAAAGGCCCTGGAAAACTGGAATTTTAAACCTAAATACAGGAAATAAGGAAACTCATGTTTTAACGTGCTTAAAGATGTTTAGAGGAGAAGGGATACTTGAAATCTAGGTACTATTAGAATGTTATATAAATCTTAGCCTGGCACAATTCGGGAGTAAATGCACCAAAATTAATGTCAGTATACCAGAGCAACTGAGCGCTGAAGCATGCTTTCAATAATTATTGGAAAAAATTGCCTTCTCTGCATCTTATTTTGTACAGACTAGCCAAGCAGTGAAACACAGGAATCAAATATATCCATCAACTGACCTTCAGAAGTTCACAAAACTGATCAAGTGAGACAAAACTGACTCAAGTAATTTTTAAGCTCTGCTAAGCTTATATTTTTTCCATTACTTAATGATTCTAATGCGACACTGTTGAGCCTGGCAGGTAAAAGTCAGTGTCCTCAGGTGACGTCAAAGAGCAACAGTACTATTCCATATTATTAAAAAAAAAACCCACAAACCCACTCAGCACACCACAAAACCCTAAAGTTAACACAAAGGAAAGAAAGAAAAGTGGAGATTTAAACAGTCAGGCTGGGTCAGTTCCTGATTCTAGACCTACTGCATGTTAATGAATAGTATGCACTCTATGAGAGCTGCTCATTACTTGACAGGAAATCAAGTTTTTCTGAACAAAATTTTCACTCCTCCAATTGCCAGAACAAACCTGTTTCAGCTCTCCTTCTAGAGAGTGTCTGCACTGACTGCTACCCACACAATAAATGTTAAGAGTTCACAGTTTCTCATATCAGAAGTGCTTCCTGTCCAAGAAGTAATGTCCAGCAATGAGCAACACCAGTTACATCAGGAAAGAACAAGTTACAAAAGGGATAACTATCTAACACAGTACTCAAAGCATGGTAAAACAGGAATCATTTCGCTTCATTTATTTGGGAGACTTTATATGTCATGTGGCTTGGAAATCGTATTAAAAATCTCCTTGAAAGGAGACAGATTATACAGCAGCAAAGAGTTATAATGACAGATACCACAAAAAAATCATTTTTAACTAAATAAGGATAAAAAGCTTCTAAGTTACCCTATGATACCCATCAGGTATGACGGTGCACAACACAGTAATGGCTTTGGTTTTAATATACTCAGTGGAATTATTCTGTGGCATGTCACTGCTTATCACTAGGCAGAGAGAAAGCAAGCAAGGTAAAGTAGTGACATGTCAAGGTTTTCTGCAAATAACACTGTTTTTGTTGGCAGAATTGAATGGTATTTGTTTGACATTTAATTAAAACTCAGGGCCACTAAACTGAAAGGCCTAATGATGTCACAGCACTTAATTTGTCAGAAAATACACTTCTAGCTGCTCTTTAGTTAGAGAGTTTAGGAGAAGGAGGGAAAATAAAAGGTCAACAGGAGGATTTTTTGAGATGTTTCTAACTTCTTGCTTTATCAATAAAAATAGCCATTCAGCTTTCTAAAATGGAATGCATGAAAAGCCACGGGCATGAAAATGCAATTACTCTCCTGTAAATTGGTAGCACATTAGTATGCTGCAAGGGAGAAGGGATGTATAGCTTGGAGAGCCATGAGATTGATAGCCACCAGGAAATTTTTTTCATTAATTTTCTTCTGAAAATTATCCAGACCATTAAAACTTCTTTAATACTTGCATGCAGTGAGAGTGAGTTCTAACTTATAAGAAGCTGTTGAAACAAACAAGACAACACACAGCAAGACATTCTGAAATGCAAACTAATCAAGTCAGGTTTTCAATAACTTACTTATTACCAAATAAACTTTTTTTTTTCCCTTAAGAATTTAGAAGCAAAACTGCAGGCTAATAGTCATTCTTTCCTTTTATGATGGAGCATTTTATTACATTCTGTCACTGCCTAAAAAATGAGCAAGGAAAAAAATATCTAAAGTATTGATGCTCTAGCATAGAGAAGTGTGAATTTTAAGACCAATGACAGCATTTGTAGTTATACAGGCTAAAATAAACAAAATGTGGTTGCATACGAATTGATTCCTGTTGAGAAGAGAGGATGTTAGTCAATTGGCTTGCTGTATTGAAGTTGCACAAGATGGGACGAAAGAGGGACCATAATCACAAGAGTCAGAGACAGCAGCAGCAGCATGAGTATTGAAAACTGATTAAATCAGACAGTTGATTATTTCTTCATTATAGAAATTTTACCGTACAGCAAAAACAGCATGCCTCTAACCAGTTACGTTGGAAAAAATGTGTCAAGTCACAAGCGTGCCTTGGCATGCTTCTGTGCTTCACAATAATGCAGCCGCTGTAAGTTACAAGATCTTCAATTGTCTTGATTCATACCCAGCTCTATTTAAACCTCTTCTATCTCCAGGGCCTCTTCAATCTCTGCACCTTGTAATTTCAGATTTCTATGCAGACCTGGAGCTGGCTGTAGAGTACATGGAGAACTACCACATTAAGCACTCCAGAAAGTGGAGGCAGAATATCTGATCTCCAAATCCCAGTCAGGCTTTGGTAGAATCCAGGAGCTGCTAACTATTAGTATGCTTAGCAGCACAGCATTAGGCACCTAGGAAAATCTTATGTTGATGAGAGAAAGTCTAGCTGTCCCCAGTATCAACTGAGTGGGAGTTTGTAAACCATAGTTTTGAAACTTAGCATGAATGTAAACAGGCACATTCTTAGTTGAGCCTTAGAGTAACAATAACATTCTGGTTTTGTACCACAAAACAGAAATCTTTTCAAAAACATCATTTACTAGATTCAAGTCATATTTTAAGATAATTCATATGTATCCATTTTCACTCCAAAAGTGCTAGTATCTGTAGTTTCAAACCTGAAGGGGAAAACAGCAAACCACAAGGAAAGCAGTCAAAAACCACTGTAACAAGCAGCGATAATTCAATCTTGCAAATTACTAAAAAAAAAGATGATCCAGCTCATGTACTAGCCCATCTGAGACTCACTCCCTATACGGTATTTCTGTTTCTAAAACATGCCTTGTTTCATATAGCCCAAAAGGGAAACTGCCCAGAGTGGGGTCTGGACTAGACTTTCTGTAATACGACAAGATATTTTCTTCAGACCTACAGGTACTATTAGAACTGGCATAGAAATATGACCATACAAATATAGCCCGTGAGTTCTGGGTATCTTTGGTTTCAGTGTCATATACTACCTTGGAACATGAATCATAAAACAAATCAAGCAAAACAAGATTGTGTGTACTTTCCAGGGTTAGAGGCAGCATCCAAGATCTCCAGCAAGGCATTCGTGCTGCTGCATTTGGTCAAGGGGGGCCATTATTCTCTGAAAGCAAAGCAGAACCAGCAATTCCCTATGTAAGAGGTACCGAGTGATGCCAGGCTGTGGATGATCCCTTTTTAAAAAATGCCACTACAAAGGATTCTCCCATTTGCTAGTTTCTGAACACTGCAGTTGGCTTAGTTCAAAGACAATACAAAAAAGAAATCTCTTTTCCTTACAAAATCAAGTTAGACATATTTACTCTGCCTTGTGCATTGTGCTACCAAACACGCCGAGTTTGAAAGGCAGAGCGCAGGGAAACACAGGAACAATGTGAGGGAGAAGGAATTTGTGGCTGGGTAAAGTAGACCAACACCCGTCTTTTGTTCTCCACTGCAACAGGAGTCTTCAGGTCTGGGGAAAGACATGTGAATAAGTAGTTTGAGAAAGCATAAAGCAAACTGCCGGGATTGGCTTGGCACTCCTGAGGAAAATCAGCAGTTTGCCGCAGTACAAGATGAAAATTTCTTTACGTCATACCCAGATGAAGATGCTGGAAGTGGGCCAGGTCCCTGCCAGATGTAAATCAAAACCTGCCTGTTTCAACTGGAGTGAGGTTCAGGCTAAGCGGTAAATGAGGTGAAGGAATAAGGAAGGTCAGGTTTGAAATACTGACTTGCTTAAAAAAATAATTTTCAATAAAGGATTTTCATTAACAGCCCAATGTTATTCTTTCAACAAATATGGAACATAACAACAAAATGACGTATTAAGTATTTTTCTAAGAATAAACATTAAAGACTTGATGTACTAATAGGAGAGGAAACACAATTGCAGTGCTTCAGATAAAGAACTGGGTTTTCTGAAAGATTTCTTTGTGGCAGTAGAAAAAGCACCAAAACTGTAATTGTCAAAAATTAGCCGCTCTTAGTGTCACGTCATGACAGAGATGAAAGTGTTCGAAGCAAAGAGGGGCCTCACGTATAATAGCACAGCAAAAAATGTCTGCCAGAAAGCCTGCTTATGAACAGCTGCAAACATCCTGGCAGGTTAGGAGAGACAGACAATGATTAGCTTTGTGATCTAAAACAGGATTTTAAAAAATTTAATAGGAGCTTAAAAGATAAAACAATGCAACCACTGTACCAGATGCCTATCAATATTTTTAATATTACACCAGACGTCATGAGACATAGTGTTGTTACCAAAACAGAGGTCGAATTTTCTCTATTTTAAGCCCTTCTTTGCAGTTGCTTATAACTTTTCAAAGTAGTTTAGAATCAGTATTTCCCACGCTTTCTCTTTACCTTAGGTTATTTTACTTTAATTTGAGAATTTAAGCCAAAATGATTCAGCTATTAGAGAAGGTTGTTAGAGAAACAGTATTGCATTGTAGACTTCCTTCTGGAACATAGATTAGGCAGTCCTAGGGTACACAAACTTTAGCTTTCTGCTTCAAATCCACAGTTCTCTTTCTGAAAAGAATCTCCTAAACTTACGCTTTTATTTGCATCATGAAGAGGTCCTGACACTCAAACTGCACTTGTTTGAGATGAAAGTAAACCCAAAAAACAACTTCCAACAGCATAAATAATGCACTCCAACTGCTAAAAAGCTTTCAGTACAATGCACCCAGACAGGAATAATCCAAGCACAAAAACACTGAAACACATAAATGAGACCTTGGCACCACCTGTTTGGTTCTCCAGATCCCCTCCATCATTCCATGTTAACCCGTGATGTGAGCACAACCTCACACAGGAACTGGCTCACAGAGTGTCTTAATGAACAAGCAAACTGCCAGACCTGGCCAAGGCAGTGAGCCAGAGGACTAAGGCTTATAATCAGTACTGTGTCAGGACCTCCTCAATGGTTCACCTCGTAGGCTACCACAGGTGAGCTCCACAGCCTAGGCCACCAAGCCTGCACACTGACCTTCCTAGGCTCTTGGCTTTCATACTAATGCGTGATGCAGGACACCACATAAATGCTATTCTGTAAAAAAAAAAAAAAAAAAAAGAAAAAAGAAAAAAATCTTGGGCTCTGTCAGGATTCTGCCGAAACCTCATTCTCACATCATTTATCCTTTCATGGACAACTATGTTCTAGGGTAGTCACTGTGAATACTAAGTCACTAAGTCAGCTTCCATGGCTTCAGTTGCTGAAACGTGACATGCAATCATTGCAGGATACAGCATAACACAACACGGACACCTTCACCAGCAGGAGAACCTACTTGGCACTGTGAACTATTGTAAAGAGCCTTCAAGACGGATC
>JAVSBS010022934.1:2471-17862 GCA_033124195.1 Coracias cyanogaster | reverse complement strand
CCACTGAACTTCCTCCATGCTCTCTACCTCCTGGTCTTCTTTTTAAGACTATTATCTTCATCAGTTCTTAATCAAGATGAAGTAGAAAGACTACTTGACTTTGGGAAAGGAGGAAGTGAAGAGAGACACCTTTGCCTCAACCATAAAAATCAGTATTTTTAAGTGTTCTAGCCATTTTGGAAAAGTAGGACTCCTACAGCAAAATATTGGTACCTAAGAAGTATCATGCAAACTAAGGGGAAGAGGCTGTATGCTCCTGAAATGTAGCTTATGAATTCACCAGCTTTCATAACACTGCAGTGATGTTGAAGGACTGCTGAACTAATCAATTACTGCATGTAATGGTCTCAGAGGAACAGCTGCACAAATAGATTGAACATTACAGAGATCACAGGTGCTGGGATTTTAAGTCAATCATCTGTGCAAGCACAAACATTTAAGGCCAGCGTCTCACATAACACCCTCTCAGACAGTGTGGAAACAAGTTTATCACAGTCATTTTAGCCATTTCTTACACTAACAACCTACACTTTCTAAAAGTCTTATCTGCAGAGCCAGAGTGTAATGCTAACAAATCTCTCTAAAAATCAATTAGGTTAGATCCCAACACTAGAAGAATTATTTGTTTAGAAAAACAACCGTAAGATCAGGAAGTATTCTCATACCGAGTACCTTCTCCTTCCTTGCTTTTTTTTTTTAATGTGAAAAAACCCTATATAAGAAAGGCTGTATTTCTATCATGAAGCTGTAAAACAACATGGCAGGTGAATAATCAATGGTAATACATTTCTCAAATGTGTCACAGAGATGCAAATGACCTCTTTTACATTTATAATCAGTGAACATCTCGTGTTAAATGATGAAACTAATTAAGAAATTATGATTCCATTTCAATCAAAGCAGAAAAGCAGAAAAAAACTTCAGCTCTCAGAAGGAAGCACTGAAAAACCATCATAAGCTATTGTACCTTGCTCCTCACACTATCAGTTCAGAGGAAGAAGTCAGCCAGGATATCAAACCCTGCATCTTTTATACTATATTCCACAAAGCAATTTGTACTATTTTGTAATTAAAACCAGCATAATGATATGTATAAAATGTGACAGAAAAACATTTGGAAAAAGCTGGTGCTATCACTAGAAGACACATCAACACTTGCAAAGCGTTTGGCACGCACTAAGCATCAGATCATCACCTTGTTGTCTGCCATAGCAGAGAGGAGATGGGAAACATTGCAAAAAAGGAATGGGAAATCCCTTTCTATTTTCCTGACCTAGGTGTAGACATCCAGACAAAGTGAAGGAACACAGACTAAGGCCCTAAGCAACTCACTTTTAGATCTAGCAGAACTGCTGTACATGTTCTCTGGGCCTACAGAAGCAGACAGTGAAATCCTGAGTGCCACTGCTTTGAAACACAACCCGATGTATCCTCTGAACTTAACGAGTAAATTGAGTATTGCTGATGTTCTAGAACTGACGAACTCTTCACAAGGGCCTTAACTACATGCACATGTAATTTACAAAACACAGGTAAGATACACAGGATGTGTCCTATTATTTCAGAAGACTACCAATCACTGGGACTAATTGTAGCCAAGCTCTGACACATCTGAAGTCAAAGACTGAGATCCTATTCACTTCAGTGTGGGCATGATTTTATTCAGCTGTACCCAGCAGGAGGCTGCTAGAAAAGCTGCAGCACATTCCAAGAAGAGGGAACTAAACTGCCATTATTCATAGTTCTGAAGCATGTGCTTCAGCAGCTACACTGCAAGATAGATTCTTGTGGAAAAAATAATTCCCCGAGTGTATTTATTTTTTTTTTTAATAATCAATCTCATACCAGCATGTGATAGAATATACAAGTGGACTGGAAAGCCTCATAGGAGATAGGAACTAAGTGGCAACTGCTTAACCAACATTACAGTAAAAGTTATTTGTAATACTCACATGACTCATTAAAACAGAATGAGGTAGAGACTGAGCTAGATTAGGTAAGTGGAATGCAGTTATTAAAGGTAGCTTTACCTGGTCCACCTAATAGCATTCAGCTCAGCACATATAATCTAGAGCAACCTAAGGGCTGCCCCGTATTTTATTGTTAGTACTCCTAGATACTTTTTCAAATACCCAAGAAGAGGAGCTCTGGGAATCTCTTTTTCCCAAAACAAAGAAGATGGGATGCTGAAGAAGTGGTTCTTCATATCCTGTAGGAATGGAATCACTCTTGGGCAAAGCTGTTTAGGATAGGCACTAGAATCTAGATAGGATTTAGATTAAGATTTTTCTTACTGATATTTGGTAAAAATATTAATTTCTCTTTGCTATGATCAGTGAAAGATTATACCAAACCAAACACTATATGCTCATGCTCAGATTCATGATCGAGTCCTCAGCTGAGATGTCATAGCTCTCCAAAATTTAATCTCACTTAACCTTAGACAATTATATCTGAGCTAATCATGTAGATGCCTTTTAGACTCAGTGGAGCAGGACTGAACAGCTATCCCAAGATAAAACAAAGTTCACTCTGGAAGCACCTGTTTCTTTCCACTGACTCCACCATGAACCTAGACAACTAGCTCAGTCATAGACCTCTCCAATACAAAAATCTAAATTTAGAGTGGTGAATCCCTCCCAATGTGCACTCCTAAGTCACAGCACTCTGGGAGTAATTTGAAACAGTGAAAGAGAGTTAAATAACATTGCTTGGCTTTTTATGTGTCAACTGCACACATGAACAATTGCTACAGCTCAGCTGACACATGTTGACAACTTAACTTGCTCAGTTGTGGTAACTTGACTGTGAGAGTGAGCTGTTAATCATACAATAACCTCTAGCTCCTTGGTTATGCAGGAGGACTAAGAGAGACAAAACTGTTTGGGTTTGTTTGGTTGGTTTTGATGGGTTATTTTTAGCATCCTGACATTGTCATGGATTTGGCAGGGGGAAATATGGCATACTGCTCCTAAAATAATTGAACTTTTCAGGCACCACATTATCTCTTCTTTTTTTCCACAATCAAATCTGAGCAGCTCCAGCTATCTAAACTCTCAGGACTTCTTAATTTCTCTCTCATGGGTATGTGAGGAATCAAGAAGATCGGGTAGCAGACTGATGTTGATTATGGCTGAGCAGCCAAGGTTTAGATTCCCAGCCTTGAGCAGGGTATCATATGTCTAGTCTGTTTTCATCTCTCTGCTTCTCTGTGGATTTTTTCTTACGGGATTTTGCAGCTGTCTTATTGTATCAGCTTTAAAAGTACTCTCTTCTTCACACTGCACTCTTGTACATACTGGCAAAGGGAATGGTATTCAAACTGAAATACCCCCCCTGTAGAAGATGCACTGTGAGTTCAAAAATGATGAAGTATTTTCTTTATATATTTTTGTTCTGTGATTTACGAAGATAAATGCTTCCCAGAGTCTTACTTTACCTGGCACTCTAACAGCTGGACTTACTCAATGTTGTCTGTAGCCATCCTTCACAGTACAGTGAACTGTGTAGAGTAAAACTAACATGCAAAAAGCATGCATTGCCCAGTCTTAAAGTCCATTCCAATATAGTTATTTTTTTCCCTTATGAATCCTTCACTCTCAATTAGTTTTCACTCTTCCATACTCATCTTTCTACTAAATTCAATCCCAAACCTATGTAACTGCATAGATAAGGCTATAATATCTCAGATTCATAGAATGGTTTGGGTTAGAAGGGACCTTAAAAGATCATCTACTCCAACCTCCCTGCAGTGAGCAGGGACATCTTTGATTAGACCAGGCTGCTCAAAGCTCCATCTAACTTGACCTTGAATGTTTCTGAGGATGGGGCATCTACCACCTCTCTGGGCACCTGTGCCAGTGTTTAACTACTGCCATTGTAAAATAATTCTCCCATATATCTAGTCTAAATCTATCCTCTTTTAGTTTAAAACTATCACCCCTTGACCTATTACAACAGGCCCTACTAAAAAGCTTGTCTCCATCTTTCTTACAGGCCCCTTTTAAGCATTCAAAAGCTCCAATAAGGTCTCCCTGGAGCCTTCTTCAGGCTGAACAACCCCAACTATCTCAGTCTTTCTTCATCAGAGAGGTGTTCTAGCTCTCTGATCATTGTTGTGGCACTTCTCTGGACCTGCTCCTTCTTGTGCTGAGTACTCTGGAGTCACACACAGTACTCCAGGTGAAGGCCTTACCAGAGCAGAGTGAAAGAATCACCTCCCTTGACCTGCTGGTCATGACGCTTTTGATGCAGCTCAGGATACAGTTGACCTCCTAGGCTGTAAGGACACATTGCCAGCTCACGTCCAGCCTTTCATCCACCAGTACTCCCAGGTCCTTCTCTGCAGGGCTGCTCTCAGTCCCATCACCTCCCAGCCTGTATTGATACCAAGGATTGTCTCATCCCAGGTGCAAAACCTTGCACTTGGCCTTGTTGAACCTCATGAGGTTTAGATGGGCCCACTTCTCAGGCTCATCCAGGTCTCTCTGAATAGCATCCCATACCTCTGGTGTGTCAGCTGCACCACTCAGCATGGTGTCTTCTGCAAATTTGCCAACGGTACACTTGATCCTACAGTATCACTGATGAAGATATTAAACAGCACTAACCCCAGTAGGGATCCCCTGAGGGATACCACTCATTAGCAATCTCCATGTAGACATCAAGCCATTGACCACTACTCTCTGGGTGTGACCATCCAATCAATTCCTTATCCACCAAACAGTCTGCCTGTCAAATTCATACCTCTCTGATTTAGAGAGAAGGATGTTGTTGAGGACTGAGTCAAAGGACTTGCAGAAGTCCAGACAGATGACATTCATAACTCTTCCTTTGTCCACTGACGTAGCATTTTCTTTAATAGCTTTTTCTGGGCCAGAACTTCAGATGGCAGAAACTGAAGCAGGACTTGTATAAATTGACAAAATTGCGCTTAGGTCACAGGAGCAACGCGATTTTAAATCTGAAGGATCCACAGCAATTTTTCAGGTGTATCTGAAGAGCCCTTAAGGGTTCTTCATTGTGTGGGAGGAGATCATAACTTACCAGGACTTATAAACCCAAAGTGGGCTCATTCATTCAAGATGTTCACAGAAAAAACACTATCGCTAGAAGCATTTAACACTTGTACAGCTTACCTGCTTTCAGGATACGCTGCTGGAAAAGATGTGTTCACAGTTTGGTTAAATAAGCAAAGCCCTGCTGAGATCACTGGAGCTGAACCGTTGATGCAGGTCTGGAATCACCGATACAGATTTACTCATACCAGCTCAAAGGCAGCCTAGCTAGCTAGTAGGCAATTTTTACAATGAACAAAGCCCTTAGTGTGAGGTCTTTGCAGGAGTTTGTTTTGTCTGTTCAGACTGGTAGAAAGGGCCTGGGGCAGTGAGCACCTCCCAGGTATTAAAGTGGACTGGGATAATGAGCCAACACACCTCAGCTGTGGCACTAGGCTATTTAGCAACTCCAAGACAGCCTGAAGTCCCCACTGCTGCAAGGAGACTGCAATTGCAACATGCAGGAATGTGAGGGAGAGCTATGGTCCACAAAGCTCTATGTCTCCTCAGTAAATCCACCCAAGAGGGGAACAAAGTGTGATGGGTATCTTCAGAAAAGCCTGATCTAGTGAAAACTCAAATTTATGTAGCCTTGCCCCACAGGGTAAAGAAACACAGCCCCCTCCATTTGTTGTAGTCAGCATCTGTTTAAAGAGCTCCAGGGTGAATTTCCCAGAGTAGCCATTAGGTAAAGTGCTCACTTTTGAGCATCAGATGTAAAGTTCAGCAACTTTCCCCCAAAACCTTTTCCACCAGGCAGCTTTCTAGCCAATCCTCCCCAAGCCTGTAGCATTGCATGGGGTTGCTGTGACTGAAGTGCAGGACCCGGCACTTGGCCTTGTTAAACCTCATACAAGTTTCATACAATTGACCTCAGCCCATTGCTTCAGCCTGTCCAAATTCCTCTGCAGACTTTTCCTACCCTCAAGCAAATCGACACTTTGATGATGTTCTCAGTCCGCACATGAACACTGTTGTGGTCAATCCTTAGGAGAAATTGTTTGTGTCTCAGCCCTGATACAGTTGCAGCAGCGGGGTGGCAACAAAAAAAGTGCATTTGAATGTGATTAAAGTCATTATCACTGGTGACACTTATGTGGCATGGGAGATCTTTGCAAGTGTAGCGGAAGCATTTAAATTGAAATATTAGGTAAGAGAGAACTCACTGGGAACAAAACAGCAGCTGCCATAGATAGTAACTAGTTTTAATGGTTCCCAAGAGACTATCATGGACAACAAAATTGCTTACTAGATTGAAGACTCAGTACCTTCACGTCTGGAGCCAAAGAAGATCATCTGAGACCTGAGGACCTCACTATTGAGCAGGGCTTCATCTGAGATGAGAAAGATAATAAAGAATGCAATTACATTAAAAATAAACTAATTTCAATATCCAGAAACAACAATAAGGAGTGAAATCCTGAATATGCTACTTGAAGAAAAGGTAGTAAGTAAAACCACGATAAATAAAGAAACTTAACAGCCACATCTCTTCAACACCAAGACACCTGAGGAATACCCTGCATTTGGAGGCTAGAAATAAAGGTAGTAAATGCTGCTGGTGCAATTCTGATTCATCTGACCAATAGCTTTAGCGCCACAAAGCTATTGGCTTAAGCTAATTACTTAAGCACTTTGCTACTTTCAAATTTCATGTTCAGACAGATTGTTTTCTAAAAAAAGAAAAAGCTTTATTGGGTTTTCATCTTAGTAAAAGGTTTATGTAGATTTCCAATCAGCTTCTATAATTTACAAAACACTCCACAATACACGGAGTCTTTCTATCCAGATTGTGTTGCAACTACGGAACAGCAGTTCTTCACACACATTTTCTATTTCATAGTTAAGCATTTAGTGACACTTCACCTTGCAGTAATGATGGATAGGTTTCTAAAAATTTGATATATGGCTAAAATAATTTTTCTTGCATAAGTTTTTCATATACAATAATTTTCTTGTTCAGCATGTTCGCACAAGTTACACAGGTAAAGAAGCTAACATTATATATTTCTACAACATGAAAGTTTACCATCGATTGACTGACCTCTAGTGGAAATAAAGCAAATTTTGGAAAAAGAATTTAATTTGTTTTGGATATTATGAGAACTATGGAATTTTGGAGTGCTAGAAATATATTAAATTTGCATCACATGCTTGACTGAGTAAAAATAATAATAAAAAATCTGAATATTTTGACTTTTCTTCTGAAAGTGTATCAAAATACATCATTGGAATTGCAGGATGAAACCAGACCCCAGAACAATGATGAATCACAATTAATATTATGCTGCATATTCAGAAACCATTTCCTAAGTTTTATTCAAGCTAAGTAACTCTAAAATGGCAGTGTGTGAAATATGCAACCAATACAGACCCAGGCAAATGATGTTCTGTAACAGGGTACAGACCCTGCTACTTTCTCTGTGTTGGTCAAAACCACTTAGTCATATAAATAACCACAAAGTCTATGCCAACAACCTCATACATTTTCAACCTTATGCATCAATTTCATCCCTCCACAGATGCCACTTTCCTATTGGCTCCATTTTGAATCCATTCTTGGAGAGATGTTGGCTCCTCACAAGATCAGTGTTGAGGTATTGCCAAAATGTGGCCTTATGTGTTTTCTTCACGTATTATTTCCTTCACCGTTGTTGCCTAATTTCACCTCTCCTGTAACAACTACTGGATGGTACTTAAAACAATGAGGGGTGAATATATATGTGTGTATGAGACAACAGTTGCATTCCCTTTTTTGTAAGACCTTGAAGTAATTGAAAACTTGCTCAATAGCGAGAATACTGAGCATATTTCTTCACTACTTATTCATCTTGCCTGTATCTGTTTGCATGATTACTAACAAAATTCCACCTCCCCTCCCCTGACTGTTGGATTCCAGATACATCCTTGCAATTAAGCCTTTGGTTCTGTAGCATATGGCTGTTAATGGTTTTGAATGAGAAGAACATAGTAGCATCTGGAGGGCTTTGATTAAAAAATATAATGAATATAAAATAAGCCAAAACAGTTTCTTGTAAAGATGTCTCTTTCAGTCAACACTCTCTGTTACAAGAGAAAATATTAAAAGGTAATTTCTAAGGTTGCTGCATCTGAAAATTTTGGGCTTGCTATCTATTCAGCTCCGGCAGACCTTTCTTGTTTCATTCTTTGCCACCTTCTTGAAACTTGAAGAAGCAACCTTGCACCTCTGTATGATGGGATTAGAGGAAAACCAGGGAGTCTATGTACTGGAAATGGTTAGGAATAATAGATCAAGTCTGTAGTATGTAAACATTTGGCTTAAAAGAAGAGCTATTTTGGCTTCATATCCATGATGTCTTCCAGTATTATTACCCAACATCCTAGAATACATATATAACACCTTCCAGTTCAGCTCTGAGCTTACCTTTCTGACAGATACCCTGGATTTTTCCCCATCCTTACCTTCCTCATATCCCCATCAGACAACCCCCATCTTAAAAGGAGTCTGTGTCTCTTCCCCTCCTACCACTTTAGCATACCAGGAATGCCCTCTCCGATTCCCATTCATCCAAGTCAGCTTCACCATCCTGATATGACTATTCGCATCCTCACTTCTGTTCCCCGACTTCCACTAATATACTTACACAGTTATGTATTTCCTTGTTTAATGCAAAAGACAACAAGATCACCATGGGAAGGAACACTGAGCAAAAATATGAATTGATATTTTAATGGGCTTTACAAATACATACATTAAGGGTGATGAACATAGCTCCTACTTGGAAGCTGGATGAGACACAATTTTTATTACTTTACATATTTCTCTTCACTATTTTTTATTACATTTGTTTTATAAGTGGAGTCTAAAAAGTTGTTTTGATTGATTATTAAAGGAAACTTTTTGTAGCTGATGGACTTCTGGACTGACAGTAAGAGAGAAATATATAGCAGCTCCTTCACTGAGGATCTTGTGATTATGTACTGTACCACAGACACTGACAAATGCTGCTGTTTGATATTAGGCGAATAAATTGTCTTTGTTTTGTTGAGTTTACTAAAGAGATTTTGTACTGCTCCCGGAACTGTGATTACTTTTCTGATAGTTCCTCCACTTTTTTTTGTACTGGCCCATCCTTCCTATTAGCAATAGAGTGAAACTGTAAAGAATAGAACATCCCCATTTTTAGCAAAGATTTTAACAATACAGTGAAAGGAAGGAGAATATTGCTTTAATCCTGCCTGAAGGAATGTGTTTTATACAACACAATTTCATACTATTTTTGTTCATGGATTATATAAAGATTATGGGAATGAACACTAAATTAGACTTTCCTGTACTTTCTTAGTTCTGGTTCAGACCTTTCTCAAAATCAGACTCAACAGGCATTTCTTTGTTTCTTTTTACCCTTGTAGTAATTGTTGCACACTCTGTCTACTTTCCCGATCTCTTAATAGTTTTTCCATTCGTTATAGTGGAATAGAGGTCAGATTTCAAGCTTGCTGAGTACCCTGGACTCCTAATGACTGAAGTGAATGTTAAATACTCACCTTTCAGGTCTGGAAAAAAAGGATTTTTAAATATTATTTCAGCACCACCTATGGGACCAGTTTAGGGCTGAATACTCAAAAAGTGCTGAATATCTCATACCTAAGGCTACAGACCTTCAGCTGAAACTATTGCATTATCACTTAGGAAAAATGCATCAACTCACAAAATTCACGCTAGTGAGTGCTGTGAAAAAAAACCAAAAACATTAACCATCAAGATGCAAGCTAATTCAGGGCTGTCATCTTCACCTGGATGACCTTTTCCTTCTTCAGTCACCAATGATGTCATGTGCAGAGACATGCAAAACCCCTTTGAGAACAGACATGGGATGGTCTCCAGCAAGAGAGCAGTAACCTCTCCACTGCCAAGGTCTTGCATTTGGCCCTGATAGTCAGTGTGTCTCCTTTAGTCTTGATAGCAACAAAACACTACTGAAACACAAGAAAAGAATGTCCTGGTTCTGTTTATAACAATTAAATGATGGGAGGGAGAAATGCAAGTCACTGTTAGAGATAAAAACAAGGTTTTGTTTGGAAATGATCATTTTCAAAAGAATCCATTACATGAGAAACAGAGGGAATATAAACAAATGGGCTCAGGTGCATTTGCTTGAATCAAACTGGTCAAGTCAGAAGTTCTTTGCCTGCAGGTGTGAAAGCTGCAGCACAGTCATTTAAATTATCTGTAAGAAAAACTCTGCCACTTTTAGAAGAATATAAATAAACACTTATCTATGGAGCTATACCTTTGGAGTTGTTGATGTAACATGGTGAGTTCATCAAACTCTCAGCTCTGTCAGCAGAATGGCAGTTAGGGATATGGAGTCACGTAGGGATTTTAAGTTTCCAAAAAGTAATAGAAGCCCTGAAAACTTTCTGGGCAAAGTAATTTCTCACAGTACACGTAGAAATTAAATAACAAACCCAGGCAGGAACAATACACAGACTGGAAAATTTACATACTGTGATTTATTATAGCCTTCTTGGAGACACTTGTTATTTTTCCTCTAAGTTTTCTCAGATTCTTAAAAATAAAATTAAAACATTTCTATAATTTAGGGCAATTCTCCCCTTCTCTGATTTGCTTCCAGACAATTCTTCATAGTTTTCTAAAAATTCTTTGCAAGAATTTACACAACTCTGATTTCTCTAGTAGAATGTGCATCATATGATCAGAAAAACTATGCCAAAATCATAGTCTCTTAAGGACTTGGCAGCTAATAGTTGTACTTTTTTCCTCTCTTCTTACTCTGTCAAAGGCTGGCTGTCTTTAGGAATATGACTCTCACATCCACTTTGTTTCTTGTGAAGAATGCTTATATTTTATCCATTTACAGTATGAGCTACTGTTTCATACAAAAATGAAGTTCAGCATGTAGTTTAATACTTCTGTCAGCTCTGCCTTTCTCAAGCCTTTGCCCTGCTTACCACTCTGATTTCACGCATAGACTGGAGAAGTTAATGTATAGTTACTCTTGGGAAATTTCTTTTCCTCTTGGATCAGAATACTCTCATAATTTTCCACTGGGTCATTAGGATACTAATCTGGGCTCACTGGAGAATTAAAAGTTAGGTTTTTTTCTCTTTGACTCACATGTAATATTTTTCACACTTCCATGATATGACTAAATAATGTGGACATTTTTTGCTTCACTTCAGTGGGGATAGAAGTTTGGGATAGAAAATGGAAATAAGGAGATGCAGCCCAATGCATGCTCCAGAAGGCTGTGCTGGTATACTAGGTTGGGTACAACGAATACAACAACATATGCATAATCTCTCCCGTACAAAACCAGTTTCCTGCAATTTGAAGTACAACAGTGGAAAATGTACGTAGTGAAAATAAAATGATCATTCTTCCACTGAAGTGAGGAGTACTGATTTTAATGAAACAGATCTGTGAGATTTTCATGTTCCACTAAGACCTTTTCTCATCTTCTCTTTTTTATTTTTTTAATTCCTAATCTAAGATTCATATAGATAGTTTAATCATTCTTCATAGAAAACCTGGTTTCCAATCCTATTTGGCTGAAAACCTGAAGGATTACTAGCTACAAGATTAGCTCTCTAGAGACCAACCTTTCTTCTACTTATATATCAGTCTTGAAAGCAGTTCAACATACTGTAGGTAATTATAAGATTGAAATTAACTACTTTAGAAAAAAAAAATGAAAATGTGTAACAGTCTTTTTAGAAACATTTGGGTTTACTAATGTGAACTCTGTTTTCTCTACAGCCAGAAAACACCAGACTATGCTGGAGCTAAGTATAAAGAAGCTTTTGAGAGAAAACATAGGGATCTTTTTTAACCTTTCATACTGTTTGCAAAATATCTTTGATAAATAAACATTTGCCTCAGGAATGTTTTAATTGGTCATATCACAAAAACTGCGAGCAAATACAGTGTGTTGTTCCATTTGTGTGCTTTGCTTTTTCTATGTGTATTTATAACCATTAGACTGAAATTCAAACAGGGAGAGCACGTGGCACCACTTCAGGTCTAACAAAAAATTTTAATTCCACAAAAATGAGAATTTGTAAATTTCAAAACCAATAAAAGAAGTGCTTCCCATCCTTCCCCACACAAATACAATTTGTTTATGATTAAATTATAGAACTTGTTGCCTCAGAATTTCTATGTAAGTTCAAAGAGAAGTGGGCATTAAATTGATATGAAAAGTATCAGGGGTTATAATGATTAATGGAACTAAACACAGAGGCTGGCTGGTGTGACAGGGTCCATTACAGCCACTAAGGACTGCTGGATACACTGCCCTCCTTCAGTTTTATGCTCTGTTTGTTGTACCTTCCTCACATGCTCAAAGCTGGCTCCAACAACAAGCAAGCTGTTAAACCAGCCAAACTCCTGGCCTGAGCCAGTCTGGCCATCCCTCTGACAGGCTTCTCCTCCAACAGCTGAACTACTGTATTACTTTGGCTCTCAGGAGAAAAGGAAATACAAGAAATAGAAAGAAGGCCCTGTCTGTGTCTCAAATGCATATAGCTCGTTCGAAGGGACATAGCCCCGTTCTGCTGAACCAGTTCTTGAAATTGTGGTCAGCTCCTGAACTACTTATTGAGCAACTTCTTCTGAGCATCACCTGCTTTTTCATGTTACTGTCCTCTCTGTCTGGAGCCATTACCTCTCAGTCTCTGCTCGGTAGGTGGTGCCTTAGCCTTCTTCTCATCTCTTCCACAACACCATGGTGAATGTGAGAGCTGCCAATGATGGTGCAGACAAGCTGGCTCAGTGTTTTTCCCTGGTCACTGAGCTGAATGTTATTAAAGGTCCAATATAACTCTGGTTTTACATACACGCTTATACATTCATATGCATCAAAACAATATGTGGTTGATTTTTATTTCTAATAGTCTCTTGAACAGAGGAGGAGAACCCAAGTCCTCTTTATAAACAAAACAGGGTGCTTTAAAACTTCTGAAAAGAAGTATGTTGGAGAACACATATAAACAAAGTTTTATGTTAGAGAGCTCAATGAATTTTTACCTTTTAGAGAGAATATTTTTACACTTTACGAACAGACAAAAGAGAAATTTTTGGCACCTTGTTCTTCCCATGTCACATATGTATGTCTGGAATCGTTTCACTGTAAATTATGGACTCATTACATTTTAAGGGCTGTGACTTTACATTTAGGTGCTATCATAGGCTGAGCTACACCAGAATCCAATGGTTTCAGACAGTCTCTACCTCAAGAATCACACACTCCCAGACAGTAGAAAAACATTATCATCTGGCTCCTGCTCGCTTTGTTCATCCTCAGCATGCGTCCCAGCTGTCGATATAATTACAGGTTGTGTGATAGCAAGGCCTACAGAAGAAAAGGAGAAATAGAATTGACTTTATTTTCTCTTAAAGTACTAACATGAGAAAATGCGTCACTCAACTGCTGCACTATCTCAGATCTCAGGAAACGTACCTACAAGACAGTCATTAACAAAGCAACCGGGGAGCTAAAGAGTGGCTCAAAACTGACTCATCAGCTCCAAGGTCTGATTATCTCCAAATCTGTCTTGAATCAATATCAGGCTTTTATTCTGTGAGACAATTAAAATCTATATTTTCAAACAGAGCAGATTTCCAGTTTCTGTGAAAAACAAGTAGCAAAAACCATGGACTTCTGTAGTCCTTTTATTCCAAGTGTTACCCTTTGTCTACTACACATCCGGAGTTTTTACTAGTGCACTGTTAATTTCTGGCTAAGGCCAGGAAAAAAATGCCCATAGTCCTTTTGAATTAAGTTTATTTATATTAGCTTATAACATGAAGGGAAATGCTTAGACTAATCTATAAGCTCCTACCAATCTGCTATTACATTCAGTATGATTAATTCAGTTATCTCTTCTTTATTAATTTATCCAACTCCATTAATCAACTCTCTAT
Organism: Coracias cyanogaster; assembly: GCA_033124195.1. NCBI lineage: Eukaryota > Metazoa > Chordata > Aves > Coraciiformes > Coraciidae > Coracias > Coracias cyanogaster. The sequence goes on along the minus strand of JAVSBS010022934.1, from coordinate 3,873 downwards.
TAATAGAAAGGGTAACCAGGATTTTTTTTTTCAGGAAAAAGGTCTTCTAGACCAAACACACAATTATGTTTACTAAGATACTCTTTTGTTCAACAGAATATTTGGCTAGTTTAATCAAAATGCAAATTATCCTACAAGTGAGAAAAAAGGACAGTCCTTGATAGCTAAATGTTCCAGGACTGCACAGAGTTTGCAGCTAGCAATTTATTTTGGAAGATCTCACTCTTAAAGTTCAATCTCATAAATCATGGATTTCATTTCCATGTGCTTTTCACAAGGGCATCTCATGTCTGGGAGCAAATCTTCCCAAAGCTTCAATGCTTGGCTTGCTGAATGCACAAGCCCAATACTTTTCCTAGACCCACTGAGCATTGACCAAATACTAATTCGCTTGGAATTTATCTCTCTGGTGATGGCCATAGCATAAAATACAGTAGAAATATTTAAATATGAATAGTCTCCTTACCCAGAAGCTGCTGTTTTCTTGGCTGCAAGGGGGTGAGTGTCTGCCAGCCACAGAAGGTAGGTCGTGATCTGTCACTCATGCGTTCTTTGGTGGCACTGACACACCAGCTTATAGCCCTACCTCATCTTCTTCCTACTTCTGTTATTCATTACAGGAGACCTTGATTATGTCTTCCAGCTGGTGTTTGATCTGCCCTGTGCAACCAGACTGTGGCCTTGATGGCAGGTGTGTTGTAGGTGTATGTCAGCATGTTTCGTTGCTTGTCACGGAGGTTCCCATGCATCAGTGCATTGCAGCAGCAGGATCTGGGTCTTGCTTGGGTTCCTGCAGTTATCTCATGGCCTCCCTGTAGAAATCAGTTCCACATGATTAATTTCAACATATTTGTCTGCTTTCTGTGTACCTCTCACCAAAATAAATAAAGAGTTCAGGGAGGAAACACATGTTTTCATGAAAGTTAGACACTCTTCTTCATTTTCTTTCCAAGACCTTCAGGCTTTCAAATGTTTGAGAGGTGAGGTTATGCTTGACAGCAGAGCAATTTCTTTCTGGCTTCTGGGCTCTTTCATTTTAAAACTGACATTTGGCATCTTAAAGCATTATAGAAAAAATTCTTCACAATCTACATGGATAGTTCAAAAGAGTGGGAACATGTTAGAAAGACAACTTGCCTGCCAAAGCTACAATAATAATTAGGCTAACTGCTAGGCCAAGCATCAAAGAGTAAAATTTGATTCCTCAAGCCCCACATTCCTCTGTTTCAAGAGTCCTGTGGCACTTAAAGATTAATGCTCTGGAGGTGGAAAAAAGAGATAGGGCTTGGTCCTGGGCATCCACAAGCTCCCTACAACATGGCCAGCTAGAGCAGGGGTCCTCAAACTACGGCCCGCGGGCCGGATGCGGCCCCTGGGGCTCCTCAAACCGGCCCGCGGGTAT
>JAVSBS010022933.1:30643-45281 GCA_033124195.1 Coracias cyanogaster | reverse complement strand
ATCATATGGTCTGGAATATCCCTTTGGTCAGTTGGGGTCAGCTGTCCTGGCTGTGTCCCCTCCCAACATCCTGGGTACCCATGGCCTGCTCACTGGTGGGGTGGGGTGAGGAGCACAAAAGGCCTTGACTTTGTTATTTCTGCTCAGAAATAAGGGGGAAAAAAGTGTTGTCAACACTGTTTCCAGCACAAATCCAAAACACAGCTCTGCAGTCGCTACCGTGAAGAAAATTAACTCTATCCCACCCCAAGCCAGCCCAGCTGAAGAGCTACCATGGTCCGTTAAAGGGTCCTTCTGCTTCTATCTTTTCAGCCAAGGCCTTACTCCACCCCAAATCTCATTTCCTGCTTCACTGCATCACCACAGCCATGAGGAAAGGAAGGTCGTGTACATAGCACAGGCCTGTTTGCAACAGCAGTTGGGTGTAATTGTAAAAAAACCTGGGAGTGCCTGGGAGAAATGACCGTGGCGGAAAATGAGCTTCAAAAGCTCTGAGCGGTTTATGTGCGAAAGCCTTGTTTCCATTAGGAAAATATAGATTTGTTATGACACTTTAAGTCTTAGCTGTGATATGCACAATATTTCCTTGGAATATATGGCGGCTGTATCACTGTTTCATATATCTATTAAATACTACATCTAGATGTAAGAGCAACCAATAAAACTTGTTTATTTACCTTTGAAACCTTTGACAGAGCAAAGCATCTCACTCTCTAGATAAATTTCCCCATTCAAATCAACTAGATATTTGAAATGGAAGCCATGAAAGGAAAAAGTATATTTTTTTTTTCCCACGTCTTCATTTACTGTGGAGAAAACAAAGACTATCAAAGTATATTTATTTATTCATCTATTGCTATCTTTTGAATGCAGCAGAAGTAAAAAATCAAAGTGTTGCCCTGATGTGCTTGTACAATTGCATAAAATATCCAAGAGGGACCAATAATCACTATCTTCACAGAGGTCTTCTCTGTAATCAATCTCCAGAAAAAACTCAGCATTTTGTTTTTATTGGCATTTATGGTCATATTTATTGTTCCTCTGCTGGGACAACGACGGGTTTTCTTGGCTGGCGCGCGCATGTACATGCACTTACCTTCCAGCGTCTCTCAACTATCAATTCACAAAAATTGCTTTCAATTCTGAAACTGTAACATTTCAAACAAGAGTAGGTGAAATAAAATAGAACATTAAAACAGCCTTGTGGGTTCAGACAAGTGCACAGCAACCAGGAAAGCCAAGAATAAGAATCTTTTTGCTTTCCCACTTGATGAAGGTTACAGTCTCCTGGTGACTTGTTTTCTTAGCTTTAATATCTTTTGATATTTTTCCAGTCCTGTTATAGCCAGAGCTTTAGACACATGAAATAGCTTGTGTATCAGGCGGAGCAAAGGGCAGCTCGACCTTGTCTCCTGTCACTTTTCCGTTTGCTCAGCGGGAGACAACACACTGTGTTAAATCGCTAAAGTTTATAACAAGATGAATCAAGGTGGAGGCTGGGAAAGGGGAGAGAGATAAAAAGCCAGCATGTACTTTTTGTGATTCCCTTGAATCGCTCCGAATAACTGAAGAAACGCGTGAACAAGGGAAGGTTTTGTCAATTTTTTCCACAGCAAATGTAAAAGAGATTGTGATCGTCCCCAGGTAATGCTGTTAATGTAGTGACTAGCTGAGCTGGGCTGACATCTGATCTGAAGCACTGTAGAAGCTGGTTATATTAAGACCTGAAATTGTTTCTTATATATTTTTCCCTCCTGTTTGTTTGTGTAATTTTACAAGGTGACTGCTGGACGAAAGTTAACAGTGCAGGCTCGAGCAGAGCCGGGGAGGGAGAGGGACGGCGCAGCGGGGAGGGAAGATGCTCCACGTGCAGACCCGGTATAAGTAATAACCTTCCCAGCGTGTCTCTCCAATTATACAGGCATTAATTACCAATTCTGAGTTGCTACGTACTAAACGTGTACACACGCCCGTGTAAATGAGCATGTAACAAACTGACACTACCGCGTACATGGTAATTTCATAAAAGGGGAATTAAAGGGAATTTAGGTGCGATTCATAAGAGAGGAAACTAGTCTTTCCACATTTTTTTCCTGCCATGATCAGTATATAGTTCACAGTATATCTGAGTGTATGTACATTTTACATCCTTACAGATCTTATCGTTGCCTAATCAATACCTGGGAATCATTCAGCAAAACGTTTTGACAGTTTCTATTCTGGAAGTCAATTTTATAATGAGAATGGCGATGAAGACAAAGTCAGTTGTGTAGTAAGACTAAATGGAGACCATGGTGTTATAAAGACTTATAGATAGTGAGTCCAGAGCGGCGCCAATGAGAAGCCAGTCTAACCTTCTGGACAAGATAATCAGAGAAGTTCCCTGAAGGAACAGTCATTGATCACCTAAAAATTTTTCAGTGATGGAGAATCTGCCATCGAGCTGTGGAAGTCGTCCCAGCAGTTAATGAGTATCGCTGCTGAAATGCTCCAGACTATTTCTAGTGCCCCTGGATCTATCACACCTCCATCCGCTAGACTGAAAGCCCTAGGACCAGAAGAACGGCGCTTTTTTGTGACTCGCCAGCCTAGGAGCTCCCTGTGCTGTGCTAACACCGCACCACTTTATGGTGGCTTGTGTTGTGAGCAGTTCACTTGTGACTGGTTAGGAACTCCTGCACTAAGGACCTCCTACAAAAAATGTCATGTCCAAAAGGCCCAACCTCTGTGTCCATGAAACCTCCTCAGTGGACTATTATATGATTTTGGAATGGGCTCAAAATTTAGACCTGTGCTTGGAAAATGGTGTCCAGCTTTCTTTTGAGCCACTTCACTGTCAGGGTCATGAAGGCCTTCTGTGTTTTGGAGGACTTAAAATCCACAACCAAATTCTGTTTCATTTTAATACCCTTTCTAACCAGAAAGAAGAAGGGAACTTTTAAAAAGTCTGTTTACTCAACGAAATATGGGATTTGGATGTAAAAACCTACAAAACACTTGCCCTTTATTTTCTTTTTCATGGCTATTGTATTTCAGATACTTCTCCGGTGTTTGCTTTCCATGAAGCAAACCAACAGACAAAACAGCAGTTAAGACTGGAACGGGACTGAATGTGCTTCAGGTGCAGCTCAGCCAGGCACGCTCAGCTATGGGGATTTATTTATGTCTAATGCTTTGCGTGCTGGGCCAATAAAAGCCTTGTGCAGACAGTGTTCTTTTATGTCAACTATGCAAATAGTGAATCAAAGCGTCAAGTTCAACGAGTCACTTCCCTCTTTGTTATTCATACGTTGGTAGCCCTTTCAGGAGGACTTTTCTGAAGGGGTTGCAATTTTTACTATTTGCAGGAACAATAACTTCTGTTGCTGCAGAGATGGTTTTAGCTCAGGACAGGATGCTGGTACCATCCCTTCCCAAATGAAGGTTCCTCAGAGAGACCCTCATCTGAGGCTTCTGCCATGGGCTGACCTTCAGCAGACATGAGGGAATTTAAGCAGTAGCTCAAGTCTGAGTCACCCAAGGCCCTGGTGGGATGCCATGCTGCTTGTTGCCATGGCAAATGTCACCACAAGGCAGTGAGGTCTATCAGAGAGTGCGGCAGCTGAGCTCTGAAGCTCTCCATACCTCCAGCAGTCTGGATTTGGGTTGGGAAATGGGGGCTAATGCCGAGGAGAGAAGATCCAATTTTTCATGCCCATTTTCAACTTCTCAGGAAAGAATGGCTGAAATACAGAGGGCCTTGTTCAAATGCCCATGAGTGAATATGGAAGGCGCTGCTGGAAAACATCAGCCAGCACAGACCTGGGCGTGTAAAATCATGAAGGGAAGGAGTCCTACAGTGCCTTCACACTCTTCACTGGATTACCTTCGCTTTCCTGAGTGTCCCTCTTGCAAACATCTTTCCAAAGGGATAGAGAAGGACAAGAAACAGTCACCGTAAAACCAGATGTCTCAAGTACACTCCTCATTGACTTTCGCTTTGTTTACACTCAGTGGAGAGATATTTCAGAAAGTCCTTCAGGGCTTCAAACGATGTCTGTTATTCTCCAGTGATGGACTCTATGGGGAATGACAACTACTGAGCTCCTGACTCAGATGGTGGGCGCTGGTTGGGTGATAAGGATTTCCCACCATCACAGACACCACATTGGTGCTTCAGTCTTGCCATCTGTTAAAGCCGAGGAGAGTATTATGACAGGACTTGCTCTCAGGAGTGTTGTTACAGCACAGTCATTAGTGTCTGCAAATCGCTCTGAGAGGAGCCATTAGAAAACTGTAAAGTGCTATTACTAAATACCCACTTACATTTTAAAAGAGGAAAAAAACAGATGCACTTGCAATCTAAAATTGCACGTTTTAAGCAAAAGATATAAATAATGAAAGGTAAGTAGCCAAGAGAGAGCACCATATTGGCCAGTCCTTTGTAAAAAGTTGCAGAACAGCGGGAATGAGCTGGCTGCTGAATGTCTGGAAACGTGAAGGTTGAGTACGCAGATGACAGAAGTCATCATAGTTTCATGTTCTGCATCCCTAAATTACGTGGTGTTTCAGGGCTAGTGAGCACCTTTTCATAAAGGAGGAAGCTATTCTTGACAATAATTTGCTTTAGCAGCTTTCCTGGAATTTATAGAGCACAAAACAAAACAAAAAAAACTCTGATTTTTTTTTTTTTTCATTGCGGAACGAACAAAATGAGGCTACAAAAGTGTGTCTCTCTCTCTCTATTTTTTTTCCACATGAGGCCCCTGATTTAATTAGTCGAGTCACCAGAGACTTTGAAAGAATCTTTCTTCAAAACCCTTTTCCAGACTCACAGGGATGGAAGTAAAAATAGATTTTAAATTGGTCTTGGGGAACTGCTGTTTACTTTAGAGGTAGATTTTTAAAAAAGAAATCTACTAATGAACATTAACGATGGCCTTGTTCCAAATCTTTGTCAGCTCAGACAGTCCCAATTACTCCACTTTCAATCTAACAGCACAGGGCAGCACAATCCTGGGGTCATTCCACAACCGTTGATGGACAGATTCCAGATTCACGTTGGCACATTTATCACAGTGTGGCCCACTGCTGGGACATAATCAAAAGTCCTTCCTGATTCCAGCTGCAGAAGCAGAAAGGGAGATCACAGGCTTTTCTCTGGATGTCTGCAGAAGACCAAAGGCCAGGCAGACCTGCAGGTCTGTGCACTGCTGTTTTAGGGAAGTAAAACGACTTTCTCCATCGGCTAGAATCATAGAATCATGGAATGGGTTGGGTTGGAAGGGACCTTCAAAGGTCACCTAGTCCAGCCCTCTTGCAATGAGCAGGGACAATGGGGGAAATGGTCTTCTAGATGACTGTGGACGTGTTGCTTTATGAAGCCCATTCCGTTGCTTATTATACCTTGTATGCTGTACAGGTTAATTCAGAACCAGAGATAATACAAATGAGATGTTTGATTTCTTCTTATCTATTCTCAAGAGAGCCCAAGATTGCTGGCTGCTGGATAAATCTGCTGTAGGGACCATCTGCTCCTGAGTCAGGTGGTGATTGCTTTTGACAACACACAAGAAAGGCTGTCTGAGCGTGTTCCCTCACGCAAGCCTGCTGTGTTGGCAAGGCACAGAGGCTGAGCGGGCAGGAGGGGTGGCAGCAGGGAAGAGGAGAAGCCAAGCAGGCTATGGCTGCTCCTGTGCTCCGCTGCCTTGCAGAATAGCATGGGCATAGCCTCCAAGACCGAACTCTCCAGGTCACAGCCTTTGCCGCACAGTCATTCCTGAACACGAGCTGGGGCTCAGCGTCACCTTTAGGTCACAAAGAAGGAGCTGATGCCTCCTCTTGCAAGTCTTCAGTGACTGGTATGGAAAATCTTGCCAGCCAGTCAAGATTGTCCCTCTGGATTCAGTGTTGGTGCAGCTTCAGCACTGTGAGCAGTGCTGGGCCTCAGCATTTGAGAAGGATGTGAAGGTGCTTGAATGTGTCCAGAGGAGGACAACAGAGCTGGTGAAGGGCTGGAAGGAATGACATGTGAGGAACGGCTGAGGGGCCTGGGTTTGTCTGGTTTGGAGGAAAGGAGGCTGAGGGGTGACCTCATTGCTCTTTACAGCATCAGGGAAGGTTCACACTGGAGATGAGGAAGCATTTTGTTACCCAGGGGGTGGTCAAGCCCAAGAACAGGCTTCCTGAAGGGGCATCAGTGTTGAAGAGGCATTTGGACCATCCCCTTAATAGGCTGTTTTAACTCTTTGTCAGCCCTGAGGTGTTTGGGAAGCTGAACCAGGTGATCCTTGTAGGTCACTTCCAACTGAAAAAGTCTGTTCTGTTCTAACCACCAATTAATGGGTCCAGTTTGCTGAGCTGTGACTGAAGCCCCTACATTTAGTCAGAACCCCAAATTAATTAAGATAATAAAAGACAGAATTTTAAATAAAGAAGTGGACCCAAAAGTAATCCATAAGATCAATGCAGGATTTCAACATCACTGTTAGAAGTACTTCTGGGTAAGCATGTCCATTTTCTCAAAAGTGCTACAGCGCTTTGGGTAGACACGCAGGTCCATCCTAGGCTAGATCTTCATGTCATGGCAATTCCCCCAGGGATCTGAATTAGGATAGACCCCTCTCGCCTCATCCTGCCTCTCCTCAACACAGAGACAATTGCTTACAAGTAGGCATCCTTGTACCAAGATATTCTAGCACCCAGAAAAGTTTAGGGAGCATTTTTATCTTCTGCTCCTAGTGATAAAATACTTGCCCACCTATTGCAAAAACGTTCCCGTAAAGTAGCAGGAGAACTGGAAAGTTCTTAATAAAACCATTAGCGGTGTGCTATAGACTACAGTTACTCTTCGGGGGCCAGATACAGATCTCAGTTATAAGCTGGAATAATTTCCTGGCACTCAGAGGGCTTACACTGACGTACAACTAATACAAGTCAGAACTTCATCATAAAGCATCATGGCCACATTAACTTTTGCAATTTACACCAGTCCAGGGGTCGTCTCTCAGCATTTTAGGGCTTGGCCAAGAGGGGAAGAAATGCAATTGAGCGGGGGCTCTGGTTTTGAAACCAATTTCTAACTAATATAATTTTTCCCTTCATTTTAATACCCAGTTCTCTCTTGTGCCTGTATCTGATTGAATGAAATATGACTGTGCTGTGTAATATCATTGCCAGCCCCCTGGGTCATGTAGAATGCGTGTTACTGCATTTACCGCAATACGGGTACAACCCACCGCGCTGCACCCCGGAGAGCCAATCCGAGAAGCCAGGATGAGGGCTGCGAGAGGACTACTCTTTAAAGTTTGTCTTTCAATCAGACATGGGAATTCTGAATTCAGCCCAGGGAAAGCCGTAAGTTGAGCAAGATTCCTGGTGTTGCCATTGTTTGGCACTGCAGAGGAGAGCACCAAAGGTTCCTGCCCCAGGGCAGGCTTTGTGGGGTGAATCCGATTCCTCAGCGGTTGGTAGAGGTGCAGTGACAGCAGATCTGGGGACATTAACATTTTCACCAGTGGTTTCTAATCCACGCCATGCACAGAAGCAAAGCGGAGTGCTCAGGGACACCCCATCGTGCCCAGTGCCCCTGGGACAGGCTTGCAATTGGGAATGAAGTGGGGGCTATGATGGGTGCAAGCAAGGGGACAAAATTCTGTGGGAAGCAGGGTGATGAAAAAGCAGAAAACTGGTGCTGGAAAGCATCTGAAGATTCCTCTTCAGGCCTCTAATTGTGGAGACCACTGACAATTTGCTTTCCCTCTAAGGGAAGAGGGACACAAGGACAAAACTGTGATGCTTTGAGGGATTCCATTCCCTCAAAGCTCAATTCTCTACTCATGATGCCAAATCAAAGTTAAAACTTTACCCCAGCCTGAATGAAGTTACTTGGTTGCTGGTGAAGTTCTGAGTCAGAACTTTTGATCATGAAAAAAAAAAAAAAAGATTTGTGAGTAAATGCACTTAATTTTAAGGTCAATTTTGAGATTAAAAATATAACCACGAAGTGAAAAGTCCTTTCAAACTGACTGAAAGTGCTCTATTAAAATAAAAGCAGCCTTAAAAGGGGTCTGTCAATATTTTCAGAATTTGCCTGTAAGATAAAATACTGATGATATCAACACAATTCTGCATCTTCTATCCACGTGGGACCGCAGATCCGGACGGAGTTTGCCTGGGTGAAGCTTTGTCAGCTGTCTCTGTGCTGTTGCCCTCACAGCTTCATTGAGCCCCTCGAAAATCCAGCCATTCCTTTTGATGCAAAAATGACAAGTGTGCTGGTCTGAAATGCTGATGCTCAAGGAGAGGGATGTTCCTGGTCCCTGGGCCTGACAGGTGGATTTATCATATCTCGGGGTTCGCTTGGGGCCATGCCAGTATCGGAAGGACTTCTCTGTACCCGATGGCCCCACGCACACTGTGCTCTCCGTTACCTTGCAGTGCATCTGGATTTTGTGTTCTTTTTAATGTCAGACACCTTTAATGCATTAAACAGTGTTGACTTGTGAGTCTTGTCACTTTACGAGGTGGAAAACAGTCACTGTCACCGACAAGTGAATAATAATAGAGATGAAGAATTAGCCGTGAGGAGCACGGCCTGTACATTACTGGGCTAATTATAAACATTGGCACATTCATACATCAGAATTAATTTCTAATAGAAAATGGGCAATGCTCTGTTGCATTTATCACTGCAGTGAGGGATGTGCAAGCAGGAAATCATCACCTACGGCTTTTTTAAAACAGCTGAGTAAATAAAGAGGTAAGCAGGAATCATCTGCCGTGATGCAGTCATCACCTTTTCAGTTTGGGCTGTGTCTGGAGCCAGAAACCCCCGCAGAGGGGAAACTGGGCAACAACCCATTTGAAGTCGTCCTTTATCCGGATGACTTTTGTGTCAAAGCACAGAAGTGTCTGCATCTGAAAATCCTCACCCTGACCAGGTTGGCAGGCTGTGGATGGCGAAGGGAGTGTGAGTTTCAGCTCTGCTCTTTCCGTTTTCTGGCCAAGTTAAAAATAATTATTTATGAACTTGAACCAACTTTTGACGAATGTTTTCAAGGAAAAGGGAGAGAGAGAGAAAAAAAAAGAGAGAAAATAATATATAAAAATTTTAAAAGCCAGTTTCTACACTGGCAAAAAGACTACTTAGCCTTGGCATGTTGAAATGATGGTTTGCTTTGATACTGACCTAAATTTAACTTTTCCAAAGGTTTCAAGGGATACAGAAACCTCCAACATGAACTGATTCATTTCAGTTTAAACTCAATGTACTCGCTGATGTACCAGATTGTTCTTGATGCTTTTCTCATTCCATCTAGGAGGTAAGCAACAGAACTGACATTCTGGATGGGCTGAAGATGAGTGAGGCCTTCCTCAGAGCTGACCAAAGAACCAAACGCTCAGTTATTCTCCCCATCCTGCTAGGTGAGATGTGATTTATTCCACCTAACTGTAGCCTTTTAAAAGTCAGGCACTTCATTTAAATTGCTGAAGCTGTGCCAGTAGTGGGTAGAGAGAAGGCAGCATTTCCACAGAGTGACTGATCCATCTTCAGACTGGAAGGAGGACTTGCACGTGTAACTGCTTGTTCCTCTCCGTGGACCACCAGAAGGGTTGCAATGACCGACCAAGCAAAGGCTGCCAGCTCTTAGCTGGCTGTACCATGGAGACAGCAACATACAGGTTCTGCTTCTTCCTGGCTGACACCTTAAGTAATAATCTAATCATTAATTTCTTTCAGAGGTTTCTTCTTAGGACAGGAACAGGAGATGTCTAAAGGTCAGGATTTGTCTTCCACGGGAACATTGTGCCCATGTGGCATTTCCAAGCTTATACATGCTGAGGGGTGAAGGGCTGAGTGCAGGTCCCACTTGTCTCAACTCAATCTCTTGGATCAGAAGAATGCTACAATAATAATAAAAAAAAAGTAAAAATCCTCTGAACCCTGAGTTTGACATCATTAGTGATTTGCTAGTGAGTGATAGGAGGGAAACAAAAGAAGGAAGGGCATTAATGTGAACTGGGCGGCTTTCCCTTTAGCAACAAGTAATCAAACAGCCAAATCCCTTAAAGGTAATTACTGGAGCCAGCTGGGAATGTCTAACTGAAAATGCATTCTGTATTTTTTGTTTGGCAAAAAAGCACCTTTGCCACTTTCTTACATATCCTGAGAAAAACCTGTTCCCGCCAGGAATGGAGCTGTAAATCAGTGACTACCTGCAATAACTGACACCCTTCACTCCAACAGGGGTTCAGGACATACAAGCAAGCAGTGGAGAAAAAAGAAGAGGGGAATTAGAGGTGCAAACTGCTGGTAGAGCTCGCCAAGCTCTGTTAACCACTTCTGTCTGACAGTAAAAACTCAAAGTATCACCGTGATTCTCCGATCAGAGCTTGGGGAGTGGGTTTCTACCTCTTCTAGTGATGATGAAAACAATTCCATTGCACATAGCTGCCAATAAAATCTGGAAGTGTTTCTTTTATAACCGGAAAAATAGGATAGCTTGGATTCGGAAGGGGAAACATTTGTCATTTGATATAATTCTTGCATTCCCCAAACTTGCACCTGTTGTGCAGCCGCTATGGGAAGACTGCTTGAAAGGAACTGCCTTTATCCTTGCTCCTGGAGAGAAACACGCTGGCAGACATCAAGGGAGCTTCATTAAAACCATAAAGTTGCAGCTAACCTTGCAGTTTGGCCTACTCAGAGCCAAAGGTTGGACCAGAGATCTCCAGTGGTTGCTTTCAACCTAAATAATTCAATGATTCCAAACAAAAATATGTTGCAGTATTTTACTTAAATGCAGTTGGAACCGATTTGAGTCCATCCATGGACCCAGGGCCTTCATCATTAAAGCAGCTGATCACCTCATACTCAGCAGCCCATCTCTTTCATCCTGTATTTTTAGAATTCTGCTTCGGTGCTGATGCTTAAGTGAGATCAAAGGGGAGTGAGAATCTCCTGGCTTCTCAGAGCTACAGTATTTCTACTGCTTGCAGGCCCAGGCTGGCCTGTGGGTAGCATGGGCTGGAGATGTGTTTCATCAAGAAGCTTTTGAGACAAAACAATGTGTTATGATGCCTCCCTAAGTCTGAGACAAGCTAGAACCTCATCCAGCGGTTCTTTGATTTCCTATTTTTTGGAACTGCACAGAGAAATATTGTGTGTCTTTGTGGGGAACTTTTGGTATTTCAAATAATCTAATGTGTAAGGGTGAAAAAAAAAATGAGGATTTCATGCTCCCTGTATGAGGAAGATCAGCCCAGACCTAGACAGAAGACCTCAGCTGAAAGGCCCAGGCATCTGATCTCAGTCCATCTTCTGAAATCAGCAGATGGACTGCTCCCCAGCAGTAAGGTCCAAGCATCCAGAAGGTCCAAGCAGCCCGTGGCTGGGGAGCTGGGAGGTGGTTGTGGAAGGCACTGGACCAGCTGAGCAGCACTTCTATGTTGCAACAAATTGGCAGGCCCTTGCAGACATTAACTGAGGGGTTATTTTGGACTAGGTCCCGTACCAAAGCCCAGACTCGGTTTCAATCATGCAGCATCAGTACGAACACTATTACTCAGCACTTTGTCCAGATCTCTCCCCGGATCAGACTTTGCGGTGAAGCCGAGGAGGAGCTTGGTCCTCTGTGCGTGGTAGTCATTGCGGCGTATTGACAGGGCTGACCACGCTGCAGCGAGTGAATCGGAGAAAACCTCCCTTTGTGCTGCTCCTCCAGCATTGCCCTGGGTGCTGTCAACACGGAGGTGAGAGCTATCGCATCGATTTGATACACTGCATGTCTGATCCATCTGCGCCACGCAGAGTCTCTGATCCTTGACCCTGATTGCCTTTCATCACTGCCTGCGCTTGCAAGATAGCAGCTATCTCCTTTCAACATTGCTCTGTTACAGTCCCCGTAAAAGCTTGGCTTGCTAATGCCTTCAGCTGCTGAAAGGAGCCCGGGAGAAACCACAACTGACAAATGCTTCTGTGTATTCTGCAAGAGCAAGACCATCCTTTCCATTCCCCAGGCTGCAGTTCTGGAAACATCCCGTTAGAGCAGGAGGCTCTCATGGTATGAGAAGGCTGAACTTCCCCTTCCTCCCCCCAAAAAAGCCCCAAACCTCTTGTCATTACATGCTTGAGCAGAAGAGGGGACAAGGAAAAACTCTGCATGAATATTCTGACAGGTACCAGAAGGGCAAGATTGATGCTGCCTTCACCCTCCTTGGCTTCTCGTCACCCGTGTAATTAACACTCACCACCCCGTGATAGATGGGAAATTCAGTGCAAATTTTGAATACTAAATAGGGAGGGTGGGTAAGTGCCCTCTCCTCCCCAGAACTGATCTACTTAAAGGTGTTCTCTGATGACCTGGGTAAGTAGGAGCTTCTGGAGTCAGAGACAGGATAATGAGGTGTGTATAAACAAGCTCCATCGATCTGTGCTGCCTGGGTAACCACAAAGTCCTGGTAAAAGCTTCAGATCCCCTCTCCCGGCATGCAGTGGAATCAAGAGAAAACTCAAAAGGGGTTGTCTGCAGACAGCACCTTCTTTGTTTGTTTAAAGCCCTGATCAGGAATCTGCGAAAGCATTTCAAAGGAAAGGAAGGAGAGCTGTTGAACCCCTCCCAGGAGCTGTGCTTTAGGAATGGAGTATGAGGTGCAGGACAGGCTGTCAGCTTCTGTGCAAAGTCTTTCTCTTTAGTGCAGAAGGGGAAATCTCAGGAAGAAGAAGGTTCACCAGGTGGAGCAGGCTCAGCAAGCGTGAAGGGCCCCAGATGGCAGCCCAGAGCTGCTGTGCAGGTTTTGGATCTAAGCCATGGAACAGAGGTCTTCAGGGTGGCCAGCTTTCACTTTCTGGGTCTTTTTTCCAGCAATTTTCTTTTTTCTGCAAACATTTCAGACCTCTTCTAAGATCTAAAGAGATTTTAAAGTGTAAAAAGCTAGACGTGAGTTGATCTTAGACTCTTTCAAAGTGCTCTGGAGGAAAGAGCAACAAAAAAAATATTTGGAAAGTACAGCAAGAGGGATGAGAAAGGTGCCAGAACACATTAGCAGTGAGAATGATCAACCACTGAAACAAACAGCGGAAAGTTCTCCATCTTTGGCAGTTTCACATGGAAATGTGGCCATTATCTGGAAGATGCTAGTCAAGCATCTGTCAGGTGTCCATTGTTTTGCCCAAAAAAGAGCTATAGAAGAGATCAGGCTTATCCCAAAACCTGTGCTACCATCACTGCTTGGTTTCAGTTGGTATGGGAACTTTGTCTGGGAACTCAAAAGATTTTCCGAGCAATTTTGAAGACACAGGGACATAAAAATAGGGAATGGATTCACAGGTCTCCAAGCCTGGTTCCACCGTATGGGTTGTTCATGTGGGGCCCAGACCTTTTCTGCAGGCTGTGTCCTCGTGCCATCACGACTGACAATGATAAAGCGTCAAGGCTAATTCAAGCTGTTGTTGCTCATCCAAGACATATTTTATCCCTGGAAATGTGAATTTTTGCGTAGCCGTAGCAAACCGTATGAAACGTCTAACAGATGTGAACTTATCAGGGTTCCAGCATCCTTCGTGGAGTACGTCCCTTTGTACAAATTACAAAATGCTCCATCTGTGCTAACTGGATTGAAATGTCAGCCCCACGGCTGGGGTAAGCCTGGCAGAATTTGTGTTTAACAATTTTGCAAGTGTATTAGATTAGCTATTATCCTGTCCTGGTTTTAAATTCTAATTCCACCTTTTCTCTTACTGCGGCAGGATGCAATATTCATGTACTGTTAAATCAAATACTCCATTAACAGCACCAGAGATAAATATTGAATTAATGGAATAATGCAGGTTAATAGTAGATTCATAGGATAACGCTGGAGAATACAGTGTGTGAATTATGCTGGCAGCTGAATCACTGACCCTCACTGTGCTCTGGCTGCAGGTACAATAAAACCAGCCAAAAAATGCTAAGCTATCTGAGATTTAAATATTTACTGGGAGTAGGTAATAGGTCGTGGATGTGGACAGATGCTTAGATGAAGCTAGGACAAGCCGTAAGCCCTGAATTTTTCAGGCTCACCCTTCCTGCTGAGCAGCATCAGAAACCACCGGTTGCTGCTGCTGAATAAATGCTCGTTTTCTGCCCTAGAGTCCTGTCTCCTTGAGCCCAGTCCAGGGCTGAGGCTTTGGGTTTGTAGTTCCTCTCAAAGGCATCTCATTAAGACTGCATGAACCTCTGCGAAGCAGCAGACAATCAAGAAACCCAATGTTTTTAGCAAAAAAACAATAACAACCCACAAATGCCCTTCAGAAATGGCCTGAAGCAGAGACCTGCTGAAGCCCAGCAGAGCCCTTCAACTGTCGGCTGGAGCAGAGCTCCCGTTGACTTCTGTGTGGTGGGACCCAACCTGCTCTAACGAAGGCCAGAGCAGAGGCAGGCCTGCAGGTCTGAGTGTGGCTGAGGTGCCAGGTGGATTTAATCCCCACCTCCAACCAGCCAGACCTCCAGAGCTCATTCCCTTTCTGGGGCTGGGCAGCTGGACAGACATAGCCCAGCTCTGAGGTGCTGACTCACTGACTGGGCAGCATCAGGCACAGGCCAGCTGTTCCCCCAGCCCTGCCAGGGCACCACTAACCCCTGGCCCTCAGCACCACATCTCCACGGCTTGGAAACCC